>JAUTCZ010012236.1:0-22219 GCA_032273805.1 Melanodrymia brightae | reverse complement strand
TGCATATGAAAGATCCCTTGCTACTTATCAATTTGGAGTAGCAGGTTTCCTCTCTCATACTAACACTAACTTCTGTCCTGGACAGGCAGTCGAGGCAGCTGGACAGGCAGTCGAGGCAGCTGGACTGTGTGACCTTGACAGACGTGCTTGAACCTTAATTGGATATAAGCACGTAAATACATTATAACTAACTACCAAAAGATGCAGGAATAGTAGCAAAGACAACGCAATAACACTTTGAGTCTACAAATGGCACATTTATTTCGTGACAAATTTGACTAAGTATTATGTACACGAGGCAGACCAAAGCAGTCTTATTGTACATTGTAACATTATGACTCAACAGATTCAAAGTTATCTCCCTTCAGAGGAAATGTTTACAGTTGTCTCCCTTATAGATTCACTATTTTCTTTATGAACACTAATTATTAATTGCATACAAAAGCAGTAAGATTCGGAACTAAGCTCAAAAGTCCAATGCAAGACAAATCATGTTACATTATATTTCTAAACAAATGCGTGTCCAGGGGGCCAGGAGTTATTTGGGGGTCAACCCCCCCCTCCCCCCCCAACGTTAACACACAAAAATTGCTATAGAATTTACTTTTAATTTCGCAATATTTTTTTTGTGACAAAATTTTTAATGTTTGCTGGTAAATTTTCTAGACACGCGTCGGCTAACATTATTAATAATTATAGTGAAATAATTGCGTTGCGTCACACTCCGAGATACGTCGTATCTTGACGTCACAATGATAAATATATTGAAATAATCGCATCGCGTCACAATCGAAGATACGTCATATATTGACGTCACAATGATAAATATACTGAAATAATCGCGGCACGTCACAATCAGAGATACGTCATACCATGACGTCACAATATATTGAAATAATAGCGTTGCGTCACAACATGACATTACTCTGATTGTGACGTCACAATGATCCACTCTAAACTGACACGCGTCTGAACGCCAGACATATGTTCATTTTGCAGTCCAAAAATTTGTTTATGCTAATAAATCGGTTCCTAAACAAAAATAGTCCAGTGTAGTGATATGGAAATACGGACAAAACTAGATGTGTTTCAAATGACAAACATTAAACTTCTGAGCTTATTCCACGATTGTCCACATAACAGAACTGTGGTTAACATTAATATTATTTATTTTATACAAACTAAATTTAAATAGAGAAAAGAAAACAAGGCAAAATGGTAAAATATAAAGAAATTGTCACTACAAAGCAAGAAGCGCAACCCCCTCTCTCCTAGCAGATTCAGGTCACTGTGACCCAACTACATAAACATGGATATAACCTACGGAGTAAAAAAGTCAAAATTTCAGTTCCATTACGTTTTATGCAATGTGATTTTGGGGGTGCGGGTGGGGGAGAGGGAGGTAATGTTTAAACAGACAAAATAGTCACACCAATTTATCATTTTACACATTTTAAAAACGAGAATCCATTACTTTTTGCTAGATTAAATTTATTGTGATATGGTTTTATAAGAGACAATTGTCACAATTCTCAGATACACAATTTAATATAAATGTTTCAATACACCACCCCCACTCCACTCCCGCTCCTCCCATGACCAATAAGGCAATCCCATTCAAAAACGACTATTTTTTAGCTAAAATATGGCCCACTGGGTAACAGGTAATGTGGTTTAACGCCTTCATCCATCCGGAGGATGTTGTAGAGGGCGCTGAGATTGAGATGACGTTCTGACCGTAGTCAGGTCGTCCTCTCAATCCCAGATCACTCCTTTTCCTCAACTTAGACAGTATTTATACATATTTCCTAATTCTATGAATAGTTCACGGAGTCTGCTCACTCTGAGACAACTAACAGTCGCAGGTGCCAATTATGTTTGCATAGCCAAACTGAAACACAACTTCATTGTCTGAAGGCAATATGAAAAGAGTACAATGTATGTGGTAATTGGGAAAGTACAGCATGTGATAGTATGGCTGTCTGTTGACGCTTACATGTGTAACAACAGTACCCTCAGAATGAGATTACGCTTTGGTGTATTGATGGAAATAGGGTTTTTAAAAATAATTTTCACCAAGTTGTGAAAGAGACATTGCTCAAAATTATGTATGTTCGGCTTGCATCCAATACTACAATAATAAAATTCATATTGAACAAATGACTGTTCGATGATCATTTAATTTGAGACAGAATTGCATACGGTTCAACCAGTGTCTGGTTCTATTGGTGCATCACTGTACACAGTTGACTTTCAGATTACTGAATTGAATGTGCTGAAGTTGATATTCTATATTCTACATGAAGTCTGTATCATGACTAATTCATATTTCATGCTGTTGTTATAATACTAGGGAGGCAATACTAACAACATAACAGAAAATCACATGTATAATTAAAATGGTTTTTATTTTAATGTTGCGGTTTATTCCAGGAACCCACTTTGTGAGTTTTGCTGAGGACATGAAGAACACATATGCACCATATTGCCGAAATCACGATGACGTCATCAGTCTTCTCGAAAAGGTAAATTGTAATGTTTCAACTTCGAAATCTCTTCTAAACAATAATTAATTTAAAGTCAGGATTTTTATCACAGCATAATTATTTTCAAATTTGCTTCTATTATCTTCCTTTGATGATGTTAACATTTAAAATGTTTTTTTTGTAAACAACTTTTATAAACCTTTCAGTTAGTGAGTTAACTCTACATTTGTAAAACATGAGTGAAAGATTCCATTTATCCTGAAATACAACTGTTAAATAATCTATGTGTACACATATATACTTGATACATGTCAACAGCATTGTGTGTTCGTTGTATATGTCGCTCATGCAGCACAATAACATTTTTAAAAAACTCACTTTATTTACTCCTGAATCTAATGCTCCTGTTATGTGATAAAAAATTTTGGCATATACAATGAGCATAAAATGTTAGCTACAATTTGCAAAAAACAAAGGGGGAAACGTTTTGTTGGGTGGCAGTGTATTATTTAGCACTGGTCGTTGTTTATTTCAGTACGATGGTGATGCAGAAGTAAAGGAGTTTTTTAACAAGAAGGTCTTGGAGTTGCGAGAACACACAAATGTATTTGATGTCAAGTCCATGTTAATCAAGCCAGTACAAAGAATTCTTAAATATCCTCTACTGCTCAATGAACTAAGCAAGGTTTGTAGTCTGTCTTTTCTACAAGGTAAAATTTATAGGGCTCTAAATGTCTCCCTATCTTTTTTCCCCAATTAGGCTATTTCCCATTCCAATCAGTGATCCACGACTGGTCCATCAAAGGCCATGTTGTCTACTATCCTGTCTGTGTGAAAGTGCGCATAAAAGATATGTTGCTCTTTGGTAAGAGTAGCCTATGTGGCAGCAGCAGGTTTCCTCTGTGACCAGGTGTCGATATAACCATGTGTTTGACATCCAATAATGACTGATTAATAATCAATGTGTTCGAGTGGTGTCATTAAACAAACAAACTATCTTTTTTTTACCCTAGCTTTTTCCATGGTCACACATTTTCATCATCCCATCCAGTAGTCTGTACAAGTTGCCGCATATCAAATCATGGATTGATGGAAACAATTTGCTTGAATTCAGGGTTATATTTCTAAAATTTGACTTGACGCCCATAGCTTTGACTTTGGGAATTTTAGCATCGTTTGACTAAAAATTGGGAACTTTTATTTTCATTGGCAAAACATATTAACCTACATCTGTAAGTTAGAATTTAAAAAAAAGTAATACTGTACATTAAAATTGGGAATTTTTACTCCAAAAATGGGAATAAAAAACAATATAGCCTTTGGGGAACGGTGGGGAATGGTGCCAATTATTGGAGTCTGTCTAGCAAAATAGGTGATAAAAGCCTGGAACTACTACTACAGGTGATGCTTTCTGTTCTATCATGTAAAACAAACAAATTATGTTGTTTGCAGGCGACGGAGGAGAGCCATCCCGACAAGGAGGAAATCAATAACGCTATCTGCGCTATGACCAACGTTGCCACGGCGATCAACGAATACAAGCGAAGAAAAGATTTAGGTAATATTAAAAATCTGATTTGTGTGAGTTCAACTGTGTGCAGGAAAGGGGAGATAAATAATCGTATATTAGATCAAACTTGTTGCCATGACAATCAAAGAATATATGAGAACAAAATATTTAAGTAGTATGTGTTCTGTGTTTATTGAACTCTGTTGACAAAGGGGAGATAATTATTGCCATGGGAATGAACACTAATGAATGATTGTTTACCGACGCCCTAGCATGATATAAATATAAAGTTCATAATGCAAGTAAAACTAAAAATAAAGAACAATAAAGGAATGAACGAATACAAGCAAAGAAAAGGTTTATGTAATATTCAACCCTTGCCAGTTAATGGTGTGATGTAATGTAATCCACTGATTTATGTTGCAGTTTTCAAGTACAAGAAAGATACAGACCAAACCTTTAGTGACAAGATTTCCAAGTTAAATCTTCATTCGCTGAGGAAGAAATCTGGTCGAATCCGAGGCCGTCTTACTACAAATTTTGGCATTAGTCTAGTGGTAAGCTATTAATACCAAGCCGTTCATATCTTGACATAAGTTCCTAAGATTTTAGCCACATCGCATCCAAAATTGTTACAATGGAAAGGACTGTACAGTGTGTACAAAGATTCTGTCTGTACTTTTGTTTCTATTTGCCATTGCATCAGATTCTTAACATTTTTCCTCACTTAATAACAGCTGTATTTTATCTTTGTGGAATTCATATTCTTTATGTTTGTACTTACTACATGTATATTTGCTATTTTAACCTAATTTGACGATCTACATACATAAAATAAATTTATTTAATACATTTTTCAGAATCGTGATGAGAATTTTGAACGAGAGGAGGTGAAATTTCGCCATCTTGAAAAAGCAATTCGTATTCTTTTGAAGAATATCATCACGTATATGGAACAGCTCCAGGTATCTAAATCACTGACCAATCATTATGTTCTTTACAAGGCTATTATTTTTCCTTACAATTTGTCTGCAACTAATCGCAAAAATCACTCGAGTTTGTGTCTATGATGATGTTTTGTAGAAGTGTGTTGGCAGCTAGGAGGAGAATGCATAACGCTGTAGTTTGTGTATCACATTATATGATGATGTTTTGTAGAAGTCAGAGGTTTCCCCAGAGCCATGAGATTTATTTTGAGGACTTTGTAAGGGCCTTGAATTCAGTTGTCTGAATGTATAATGCATAATATATTAAATTTATACTCATAGATTTCACATAAAATCTTAATATTGTTGCTGAATTTTGAAAATGTAAGGGCCTTAAAAAATTCCTGTATAAAGGCTTGGAAGTGTGTCGGCAGCTAGGTGGGGTTTGTGTATATCAGTAGTTTGTGTACCACATTATACCATTATACATGTATTTTACAAGAAAGTGTTGGCAGCTAGGATGAGTTTGTATAACGCTGTAGTTTGTGTATCACATTATGTGATGATATTTTGCAGGAAAGTGTTGGCAGCCAGGAGGGGTTTGTATATATTTAGTTTGTGTATCACATTAATTGATGATGCTTTGCAGGAAAGTGTTGGCAGCCAGGAAGGGTTTGTAGCTGACATCATGGACTTGTACGATGGTCAACCCAGTACAGAAGTGACAAAGTACAAGATGGTGCAAAACAAAATAGTGACAGTATTGTTTGACGAGATGGTAAATATTTCCTCATGCTTACCTATGCACATTAATTAATGGAATAGAAACTTTACATCATTAGCAGACTCCCTGGTATAATAGAGTAAAGAGAGTCTATCATTAGTGTCTGTTGAAGACAGAGAAGTTATAACACAAACTATACAACTGTAATTTTTGTGTATGTTTTCTGTATATAAAATAAAAATCTATTGTGATGGTAACTTTTGTCTTTTATTGTAGAAATGCAAGATAGATGACCTAGTTATTGCTCCACTGAATCGACTAATAGGATTGTGTATTGGGCCAAACAATGTCATTCAAAAACGCTTTGATAAGTTGCTTGATTATGAAAGTCAATTGCGGAAAACCAAAGACAATGAAAAGGTCAGTACTTATAGCATAGTAATCATTGATGGTTTCCTGATTGGTTCATGAATTTTAATATTGTCTGTCACGAGCGGTTATAAGTTCACGACATATTATGTAATTATTAAAAGAAAAATTTACATTATTTAAAAAAATTATACTAAGGTATTTTTCTAAAAGAATTTTAATAGATAAATATAAATATGAATACTAATTGTACGTCCAAATATAATGAAAGAATATCTGACTTTCAAGATGGCTGCCACATGCAAGCACTACATGTAAAATTGGTCATATTTGTTTTGCTTCTTCATTCAGAATGATGCTTTGATTGCGACAAAGAATGATTATGAAGCCATGAATGCACAGCTCCTTGATGAACTGCCAAAATTCTATGCCCTGGCCTCCAAGCTGCTGACAGACTGCACTGGAGTGTTTGTGAAAGTGCAGCAGATCTTTATGGAAAAGGCTTTAAAAGAAACCTGTATACTGATGCAGGTAGGCATTTTTTAAACATGCAAATTAGTTCTGTTGTACAATGTCATAAACCTGTTAAATGTTTTGTTTTAAAATTAAATTGTGTAATAAAGGTATTGCTGTCAATAGGTCTTTGTTTACAAGCCAATACATCTGTATGAGGTATCTCAAGCCATGATGGCTCTAATGTCCTGTCAAGAAGGTTGTAGCTCAAGCTGTCTTCAACTTAGTTATTCCCAGCTACATGTAAAAGATGCTTTAGTTTGCCATTAACCTTTTATTCCTTCCATTCGTTTTATATGAGATTGTTGATGACTTGTTTACCTATTACAGCTACCATTACTGTTTGGCACCGAAGACAGCATTATGGAGACATTCAATGTAAAATACACTGCTGGACTTGACAAGGTGTCCCTGTTCTGTTTTATCCCAAGAGGATTCAATCCCAAGTTGGATGCTATGAACAAGATGGACAAAAAGCAGAAGAGAATGTCATGGGATACCACTGTGACAAAACCAAACACGGTAAGCATATTTAAAGGAGTCTGTGCTTGTTCTCTGATGAAGTCAGAGGTTGTGCCCATGACATGTGTGCTTAAACAGTTCTCTGACGGACCCAACCCAACCCAATCTTTAATATATGTTGGATATCAGTATGTTATATCATACGTCTCCCATGGTGTTCTAAGTTGATTTAAACAATATTTTATTCTACCTTTGTCGGCGGAAGGATTGGTCGACAGCCTATATTGGGATGCTGTGTACGAAAGCAGAGTGTAAATTCTATTCATGTGTTTGAATTCATTGTAGTCTGGTTTGATGTTTTAGGCAAGCCCACCTAGTCCACAGAGTGATAGCCAACGTGTTTACCTCCGCCAGCTGTATCTGGGCGACAAACTCTATCGAGTATCTACTACATATAAAGCCACAGATTTGATGGACATGTCTCTCAACGAAGGTCACATGGTTGGACTGATTAAAGACCAGGATCCAATGGGAAATAAGGAGAAGTGGTTTATTGATGATGGAGGTCAGTATCTCCTGCATATTTCGCCACCCACACCGTAAACTTAACCAATGAATTGTATCAGAGGATTCATTGCCTCAATATTAAATGACCCAAATGTTTCAATTAGTCAAAATATTCTCTCCATTTATTATCATCCAGTATGTAGTAGCGTTCGCAGGAGATGTTTGGTTGTATAATAAGTTGCAATATCTCTCAGAGATACATTTCCTCCAGAGATTGACGTTTACAAATGAAAATCTGTTTCGATTCTTCTTTTCATATTTTATCTGCTGACTTCAGAGTCGGTATTGTGTTATCACTGTGTATAAATCCTTGGCAAGACTCGTGCCGTTTTGATATTACAAAACCAATGTGGATAAATATTGGTATACAAATTCTATCCAGAGTATGAACAAGTATTTCTTGTGAATTCTAAATTTGTCTCACACATTTTTAATTTAGTGGCTTAATAGATTGTAAAAAATGATTACAGACAAAAACATAACTGCATAACAGTAAAAAAAAAAACCAGAACAGATTTTATACTAGTGCGTAAATGTCTATATTGCCATGACAATTGCAGTTTGTTTTATATATTTCTGCTATATTTATTGTATGTATATATTATTTGATGTTATCTCTACAGCTACAAAAGGATTTTTTCCAAAGCGATGGTTGGTTCCGTGGACTGCTGAAAACATATCTCCTGCCGGGAGTATGAATAGTCTTGTTCTCGGTGATGGACTTGATACAGTTGTGACCGGTTCCTTGGTGGGTGACACAGCAAGTGACACTGCATCCATATCGTCGTTAGATCAAGCAATGTTTGATCAAGGGATTTACCCACAACTGCCTGTTACACCAGAGCCTGTTCAACAACAACATGAGGTAAACATTGTCAATAATGTAGAAAGCAGTTTTACTTCTACTCTCCAAACAAATAAATCTGTCTGTGCCACCTGACTGGAATAGCAAAGACTGTAGTATGTGCTGCTTATCCATGAGGAAATGCTGCACCTCCCCCTAACATCAATTAAAACTAAACTCTTCTGTGTAAGAGATAGTTTACGTAGTAACTGTTAGACAGTCGACTAACCTGCATGAAAACATTATGTTAGTGGCTAGAGTTATTCTTACACAAACAGTACAAAGGTTTGTTTGAAATTTTACAATAAATTTAATTATAATGGTCCTTTGATTGTATAAAAATATTATTGTTTTACATTATTGCTGCCTTAATAAAAACAATAATGCATAGAAATATTAATGAAAATACCTCAAAATAATATATTTGTTTTACATTTTAAACATTTAAGTACGTTTTCTTTCAGTATTATTGTGCTGAATTTGCATTCCAAGCACGCAGTGACAACGAGGTGTCTTTGTTTGAAGGCCAGGTCGTGACGGTGCACTCAAAGAGTGACCTGGAGGGCAACAGTGAGTGGTGGTACGTGGATGCTGACGGTCACACCGGTTACACACCCTCGGCTTATCTACTCAAAATGTGATAACTACAGCACTCCTGTCATGGCTACGACCATCAGTACAACTTGCAAAATAGTTGTAAATAAAACCAGATATCAGTATTATCTGCATTGAGACATGATGTTCTTTATCTAGCTGTTTCATCAACACTGTTCTTGGATATCAGTTCAGTCACATATTTTGTAGACCGAACAATGTGACTGAATTGATAAACAAGTTTAAATGGTCTTAAGAACAATAATTTAATATTGTTTTATCTTCGTTGAAAACAGAATTGAGAGTACTTATCGTATGTGGATAGTGAAGCAGATTTGTGATTTGTTATGTATACCTTGTGTATGGATTTCAAGAGCAGGTATTTTTTTAATTTATATTCTATTTAAATAAAATTACTATTGGAGGGTTAATGCTGTTCCAGGAATTGTTGAATTGTTGGGAGACAAGAAAATGATTGCATGTGCCTGTAGGGGAGAGGTAATGTTTTACTGACTTAACTATCCATATTTGGGTTTTTTAAACTTTAATTGTACATAATTAACACAACCAACATACATCATTATGTTGAACAAAATAATCTTGGTTTAATGAGACAAATGTAAATGGCATATCGGAACAATTTTAAGATGAATTGTCTCCCGTACATATATTTGTACTCCTTTCCCCAAACCCCATAAAAATATACAAGAAATATAAAAAAACGTTTTCTAAAAAAAAGAACATTCTAAAAACAAAAAATCTTTACATACTTAATCCCCACCACCCTGCTCCCACCCTCATACAAAAAACCAGGATCAGTCGGGGTTGGGTAACCTTCAAGCTATATATTTTTAGGGGAATTAACATCAATGCCTCCATCCGATTATTTCTGGAACTGCCATTATCTATTGAATAACTTACAGAAAGCCAACTGTACTATTAACAGATTGGAAAGATAAATCAGTATCAGAAAACAGCAACTTGTGTTCACTTGGGCTTTGCAATAATGTTTTACTTCTGTGATATATAATAATTTAGAGCACATCCAAACACTCATATCTAATGGACATTTATCATTCGGACCAGGTCACCTGAGTACTTTATAGTATAATATGGATTGAATGCTGTGCATGCAGACTAGAAATAATGTCTTGCAATTTAATGTGTTGTTGTGTGTGGAGAATTTATGACTTATGTTGATAGCAGATAATGAAAATTTACTAGTCTCACTTTAACCCACTTTAACCTACATGGTATCAGCAAAACATCTTCATCACTGGATATTATTGCCAGTATTGAAATGTTCAAATGTATTTACGACTTGCAGTTTCACTAAGTGCACCAATTATATAAAATAAACAAATAGTGTAAATGTACCTCGTGACCATTCAAAATTGCATGCGCAACTTAAGTGTTTGTTTGTGTTCTTTAATAGTTAGAGAACTCGTAACAATAATTTAAATGGAGCATAATGGTACTGTCGCACGAGAAAAAGGCCTGGCTTATGCTAGCTTATACATTGCCTTTTTTCTTTTGTGACAGTAACTTTATACACTGATAAATTATAATTACTCATTCTTCAGCTGTTACTAAGTGTGTATGATGTAATCTTTCTCCATAATGAGGCCTTTTTGTTGATGAATAAGATGTTTAACTCTTACCATTCAAATCATTTGTCTGGGGTGAAGTTGGGTTGATAACCAGGTACTTTTTATTAACAATGATTGGTTATTATTTTATCACCAGTAACTGTTGAGTTTCCTAGATAATTTCACTATGTTAATGATTTTGGGTGCTTGTCTATTAATACTTGTAAGCAACTTTTTTCTGTGCCTTCATTATTTCAGAGGGTAAAGTACTTGATTCAATATATTTACCTTATTTAGATCTTGGTGCATTGCTATTGTCATTTATTTAACCTGTACTAAAATGCAACTTATCTCACAAGTAGCCCAGATGAGTACACAACAGAACGCATGTTTTAAATTAATGCTTGGTGATTGTTTTTACAGACAATGGGTAATAAATAGAATAGCAAACTTGCTACTCGGTAGTAGTTTTACTTGCACTCGTGAATAGATGTTCTCTTGCCAAAGGCTCACGAAGGAGAGCATTACTTACCTCATACAAAAAAAAGTGTATTCAGTTGAGTATTCTATAAATCATAAATGAAATCTTTATGATGTTCTTGCTGTTGAACAGTAATAAACTGTTTAGCATATGGTTATAAATTGGTTCAAGATTGTATATTTGTTTCACAATGGCAACAGAACTATACCCTACTTTGCCTGCATACTTTAATTTTAAATGAAACCTTTGTTTTTAATATAATTACTTTCTTTACATTCATATGAATTGTTATTAAGTGTTTGAAATGATTTTTTGTCATTGTTTCTCATACATGTTTCATGCCAAACATTTTGAATTTGTGTAATGCATATTTATCTACCAAGTGCTCTTAATGTATATTACTATGTAGGAATAGTAGATATCGCAAGTTGACCATTTTGAAAGAAAATACTCAGTTGTACTCGTGAATTTTACATTCTGTAGTATTACTTAGATCACTTATAGTGAACAGCATTACACATGTTACATCTAACAACAAGATCAATGCAAAATGTCTATTTGTCAATTAACAAAATCAACTAAATTTGTTTTTCACATCGAAAGGTAATTATATGTATTGATATCGAAATTTAAATACAAATGTTATCTCATTTGGCCTTGTTACTTTGATAAACCCAAATTGAGTATAAAATTCAGAACAAAATCAGATGATCCTGAAACTAAATCTCATATCATAACTTTGAACTGTTGACCAGTAAGGCAATTGTTTTAACACATGAAGAGAATGTTTAGAAACTTTGATAGGGTTTAGAAACTTAGTTATGCTAGAAATTATAATTTGCGACATAAACTTGACCCTAAATAAACTGACATTCCATAAGCCAATAGAATATTTAATATATTTGGTAAAAATAAGCTTTTCAAGGTAGTAAAAGAAACATAAATGTACCCGGTATGCCTGTTCTATTATGTTGATTTTAAGGATTAACTCATATATATAAAAATTGCTACTTCTTTTACCATTGGAGAGTGTATATAAAATATTGACTGTTGTTATATATTGTTATTACATGAGTTTCCTTTTATTTGCACGAATATCTTAATTGCACAAGTCCTCAAGAAAATGATGACACTTTAGGATGAATGAATGAACGAACGAACGAACGAACGAACGAACGAATGAATATTTTACGACACCCCAGCACGAAAAAATACATCGCCTATTGGGTATCAGAATATGGTAAAATTTATTGATGATCTTTACTAGGATGAATGCCATTGAAAATATGATACATTCAAAATGTTGCTTATCAGTTGGAATAACATTACATTTATGGCATAAATAAATTATATGATTGTTGTTGACCTACTATCCAAATTTTACTTGGAACTTGAGCAAAGACCTTTTATAACGAGACATTCACTTTCGATTTATTTACACACAAGCGACTAGTGATTGTATTAAATTGAACGACGTTCTGGTAGCGGAAATTTAAGAATAAGACCCAGATTTCTAATGACCACTTGATCCGTCAACAGTTAAAGAAGTGAAGAAAAGCTAAAAGAATAGGAAAGAGAAACACATTGACGCCAAGATAACTCTTCAAAAACATGTGCTACATGGAAGACATTGTAGTCACGGTATTAAAAGCAGGGAGATATTGTCATGTGAAAGACCTGGGTGGGAATCACTTTGCTTTAACTCACCAACATGTTCTTTATCAAAACCATCCACAGCCGTCTAACCATTTCAATGGAAATACATTCACAAAGAAAAAGCTAATTGTTAGAAAGTAATTTTGTTGTAAAGACCACTTTCTCCTAGTGTGAATATTGTGTAAACCCCAAATATGCAAGCTAACAAGGTATAACCACAAACCGACCGCTGATTCTACCATTTACAATTTTAAACGGGCAAATAGTTTATGAAAATATTTTTAATACTTCAATCACAATCTATGGAAGACAGAACCTGTATTAATCTAATGTTAGTAACATTAGATTAATACAGGTTCTGTTGCAACTTACAACACAAATTGATTTTTAACGGATTAACAGCCAGCAATCAGTTTTTGTTTATTATCATAAGGTTTAAAAATTTGTTCATTATGTTAGTGAAATTTTAGGCAATACATGGTAAATTAACTTGCTTCTAGATTAATTTTTATGCTAAACATATTTATTAAAATTTTATATTTTAATGAAATGCTAATGTAGACAATGATTTTACATGTACCTAGTCAACATAGATCAGTAACTTCCATAGTTATGGGAGCGGGGCATATCTCGGCGCAAGAGAATCCGCCTGAGGTTCAATGGATCGATCTTCAGTTGACATGTGTTATTTCCTGTTCCAATCAGTGATCCACGACTGGTCCATCAAATGCCATGGTGTGTGCTATCCTGTCTGTGGGAAAGATCCCTTGCTGTTATTCGAAGAAGAGTAGCTACATGTATGTGGTGGCAGCAGCAGGTTTCCTCTGTGACCAAGTGTCAATATCACCATGTGTTTGACATCCAATAACTGCTGATTAATAATCAATGTGTTCCACTGGTGTCGTTAAACAAACAAACTTTATCTTTATCCATATATTATATGTTTTGATTCAAGTTTTAAATACAATACTTACAGAGAAATGTTTATGAATTAAAAAAGAAGGGTGCAATTTGTTTTGCTGTGCACCATTTTCACCCATGAAATCTATTTATGCAAATAAGCCACAATCAAAACATATTTTGGGATGTTGCACACAAAATTAAAATAGTAAATTATTTTGTTATACACTATGTAATTATATGTTCTTTACAACCTGAGCTTTCATGACATGGAAAATAAGCTTTTTAGTGCCATTAAGTATCGCCCCTGTTAAACATCTAAATTAGTCCGTTCAAACAATCCAGACACATGTTTGAGACAATATAATTTGTAAAATATGATATGCAATATTTAATATGAAGCAAATTGTTGTGTGTGTTATATATACATATAAAACAAGAAATGAGATATATGTGTGGTTGGAGTGTCTGTTCTCAGAGGTCAAATGATAAATCCTGTTAGAACCTTTGCATTTTGTCACGTTCCAAACCAGTGATTCACCATTCATGACTCGTAGATCAAAGGCTGTGATAGGTGCTATCCTGTATTTGGGAAAGTACATATATAAAAGTTCCCTTGCAGTTAATCTGTAAGAGTAACCTATGTGATTGGGTTTTATCTGAAACCATGTTTCAAAATTACTGCATGTTTTACATCCAATAGCCAATGATTATTAATCTATGTGCTCTAGTGGTGGTGTGTAACAAACTTTATCATAAAAAAAGATAAAGTTGGTTTGCTCAATGACACCACTTATTGGATGTCAAACTGTTATGTCAAAACATGATGCCACAAAGGTTATTCTTACCAAATAACAGTCTTTTATGTGTTTTTTTCCCACAGACAAGATAACACACACCCTTTGATAAACCAGTCATGGATCACTGGCTGGAATGGGAAATAGCACAATAGGTCCACTGAGGAGGATCAATCCTTCAACCTCTCAATCCTTCAACATAAAGCAGACAATCTTGCACTGAACTATGTCTCGCTCAACTTTAGTATAAAACCATTTAAATTTTTGCTTTTGTCTAGGTAAAAATGACGGCCATTGTAGCTTATTGACTTAATAGTACATGCATAACAGTCTTCACATCTGGTACAAAAAATCTATGATCGATTCCTTAGAAAGTGTGTCCTTTGAAAGGATCCATTTATAGCTTGATGTAAGTATATGTGAATATTGATTTATTATACAATGCTGCAAACAGTTGACATAATACCATTGTTTAACTTTAAATGTTAAATTCTATGTAGATATAATTTTTCGTCATTCTTATGTTTAGAGAAGATTGACATCAATATCACTTACACTATTTATTCATATTAAAATTAATGAAATGCTATTACATCTTTGTTATTTATTTCACATGATTTATTAGGTGTGCTTGTGCAGTAAGTTTGTCCGTCCATTCTTTAGCAGTTTGTCTGATGGGAAATTCAGCAGCAACCTGGTGAACCCACATATTGTTGAATTAGAATTTGTACAATATTTAGTTTAAATTTAAATGTAGCCATTCTGGGAAATTATGCAAATTGAATACACTAGTATTATGATCCGTTATAGAGTTAAATATTTATATTATATATACATGTATTCTTTTTTCTTTGGCGAATATTTGCATAATGTAATTTTTAATAAAGAAATAAAAAGAATCTGCTGTCACCGGGTAAAATGTGGAATGGAGGTTTGAGATATGTAGATAAAGGCATATATAATGTTATATTGCATTCACTTGTATATGAGAAATTATATTAAAAAACTGCCTAGCAAAACATGAAAACACATTATCTCTGTACACAACTGGTGGTAATTATAAATTGTACAAACTTTACAGCAATGAGTGTTTGCTTTTGTAGCAGATTTTTGTGTGTGTAAAAACCACAAATTTAACTGACAAAGTGAAAAAAAGCTTTGCTAAACTTTAAGGATTTATTATTTATTACTACATCCACTATATTTGAAATTTGTTTGCGACTGTGTTACTAAAAATCCATTTATAAATGGCAATGCTATTTGTTATCGAAATTGATCAAGTACACGTACAGAGTATGTGTTAAAAAAACAACAACCCCAAAACAACATTGCAATACAATTTTAGTTTTACTAACAAAATTTTCTGAGCAAATATTTAAGCTGTATTCACTTCACAGCAATAAGTATTTGTCTATTGCTGGACAATTTTGTTTTCATTATTTAACAAACTTTTGGTATAATAAAAGTGGAAACAATTCTGTTCTATACATGTAAATTAAAAAACGGTAAAACATTATAGCAGTGACACATTAATTCAGTTGTCTCCAATGTGTAGGCCTATCAATGGTTTTTGATCCGTATTGTCTTCCAGCAACGAGGTTTGGCCGAGGTACATCAAATACACTAGCAACAGCCTAGCTTGCATGCAGAAATTCCAAATGAGGTTACACATTCTACCTGATTGACTTACATAATGTGATCTAAACCAATCCCAACTGTATTCTCCAAGGTACTATTACCACACCAAAATACAATTCAGAACTAACCCTTAAGCATGCTGTTCAATCCACGTGTGCATGCTGTTCAATCCACGTATGCATGCTGTTCAATCCACTTATTCATGCTGTTCAATGCACTTATGCATGCTGTTCAATCCACTTATGCATGCTGTTCAATCCACTTATGCATGCTGTTCAATTCACATGCATGCTGTTCAATCCGCATTTGCATGCTGTTCACATATGTAGATTGTGGTTTGGTACATGTATTTGGTGGCATGTCCCGAATCTGAACTGCATCAAAATGCACTAATACAGTTTGAAATTTGGTGTGTTAATCTTGCAGGATTAGTCTTTATACAACCACATTTATTAAATCGAAGAGGAATATATAAAAGATATAAGTTTTAACCTTTCTGAGTGGATGTACAGGAAATATATAACCAGTAAAATAACTCCAACAGCCACTGTACTTTTTAATATGTGCGGCAATTGCATGCATATATACAATTCTTTAAATAAACAGAAAGAATGGCTGATTGTGACGTGCAATAAAACCTGCATGTGCATTCATCTGGGAAACATCACCATTAGCGTTTTTGGTGTGGCTGCTATTTTGATTATTTGCATCTAGGTTGTCGTCAGATCTCTGATTATTATATCATCGCCAATATTAAATAGTCTCACATACACAATACATTTAATTACTATCCATCGACAATAACGGCAACAGACAATGTGACCACAAATGAAGGGGGAGTTACTCCAAACAAATGTAACACAGGCTATTTAATTAAAATAGTGCAGAGGCGTGTTTAAGAAGGTGAGAACTCGCAAATAATTTGACTGGTACCAATCGTGTTCTATCATATGACATTCATTTAATGTTCGGTTCAAACACCAGTTTAGTGATATATTTGTTCTGAACACTACTGGAGTGTAATCTTCACTAGGCAAGTTATAATTGTTATAGAGGATACTCCTCAGGTGTAATGTGATGTATACCTTTTTAGTACAAGTCAATGTGATAAAAAAAACCTCAAAACAAACTTTATTTTAATACATAATATAGATTTCATCTAGTATATTAAAAGTTATTATAATGACAAACATGCAAGTACAGCCATAATGATAGGAATGAACAGGCACAAAGGTACATGTATACATACATATCCCATTTGCAAGACCACCAGCAAATATTTTTAAACTAGGCATTGAAATTAAAAATTTTCATCTGCACTAAATTTAATATCTAAGAATGATATCAATAGCATTTGCATGGATACTAGTATTACATAGATAACAAGGGGCAGTCCCATACTTAGGGAGTCATTGGGAGGTTGTACACAACGCAGTACTGCGAAAAATGATTAATTCTGGCTATTGAAAGTCCACTTTTGTCTATAAAATGTACAATTCACCTCCTGTATATAATCCTCAATACAGGACTGAAGAGGGTCAATGGTGAAAACAGTATCGACCATTGGAAAACAATATAAAATTAATACCATATAAACATTCTGAAATTAGTATTGCACAATACATGTATGTATGGTTACGGTACCCAGATTTAAATTAAGAATATACAGTAAATAATTTATGAAAAGCCATAAGCCACGTTTGTAACATTTGCTACACAAAAATATTCTATCCGAAATTGTGTAACATCATTATTAAAGTGACCATAACACAGTACCAGTACTACCTGTATATGAATGAAACCACTGGATGGAATTGGCAATCACTAACCACCCATTAATTAAAATGCACACATTGAAAATCTGATCCATATAATTTGCCTCCCTTATAGGGTTCAATAAAACTAACAAATTTACATTAACATTTTTTATTATAATACAAAATAAAACTAAGGGAAAGCAAAGTAATCTCATAGAATTTTATCTGTTTTAAGATAATATTATTACAATAAATTATTTCATAGAGAGAAAAGATTTCCAAATAATATGCGAGAATAAGTCATTTGTTAAAGACGTAAACTTAAAATTATTGCTGATTGAATTATATAAATTCTCACATAAATTGACAGGCTGCCACCATTAAATAACGGTAATCCTTTGTTATGCTTTAACAGGTCAGTAGAAAACTATATAATAAAACTACATGTACATAAAAAAGGTAAAAATAATATTAATCACTAACACTACAAGAAAACACTCATAAATGTTTTATGCACCATTTAACAAGATTGTACAACATATCATCATGTGACCAAAAACTCCAATAGAAGGCAATATGATAGTGCCCATTAAATTGGATAACTGCTATCATTATATTAAATGTTTCTTCCCTACAAAAACACTGACCGAGTAATTTGTTAGTACATGTATACCTAATATTTATCTAGAGTAATTGCCTTAATGTGCATAAAAAATTATTATAAATATAAAGCATACAAACATAATATAGCATACACGTGTAAAGGGCAAGTGCTAAGTAATATCTAAAAAGACTTTAAAAGAGTACATTATACTAAAAAATACAAACAAAAAAGACCACGGGATATTTCTTTTGAGTTCAAGCAGCTATTCTACATGTACTGTCAAACCTAGTACATGTACAAAGATAACATTTATGTAGCAACCACCTGTCTATGAACGTCACATGTTATTTCCCTTAGAACTCAACTTCAAAATGTATGTAAAGGTCACCTGTTCATCATAAAAGGTCATTATCTGTATGAATGGGTGGCGTGATTTCTAACTTTAAAAAGCAAGATAAACAACAAACAAAAAGATGTGGAGAAAAACAAAAATCAGTAAATATAATATATAAAAGTGAAGGACTAAACTTTAAAACAAAGATTACTATATCTTTACACTGGTGCTGGATAATAAAAGGCAATACTGTACTACCATACATAAACATGCAATATTATAATTATGAGAATATACCGGTATCATGTAAAATAGGAACATACAAAGTACAATATAATTATTATAATTCTTAAGGATTATTCAATTTAGGGTTACAAATGAAATAAAATATAACACACAGCATAACATTAGTATATTTCATAAAGCACACATGTGTGTGTGTGTGTGTGCGTGTGTATCTATAAAGACTTAATTCATAGAATAATTGAGATGACAGAATATTATACATGAATTATTCAGTCTTGTATTAAACGTTCATCAATAACTTTCAAATGTATCCCACATCTTAAGAGATGTTCTACAACATTGTAGACCAAACTACACATATTCTATAGTTCATACTTTACGATATTGAACAGCAAAGAGCAACAAATCATGTTATGTTTTCAAATAAATTATGCTTACACCCCTGTTGAGCATATTTTTTATTTCTGTAATCTTTACTGGACAATGTTGTAAAGAATGAATATTATAGAATGTGTGTGTAGTTTGTTCTACAATATTGTAACATATTTTATAATGTGTATACATGTATACTATATATTTATTTTACAATGTTGTAGACTATATTTTAATGTGTTGCAGTGTTTTAAGATGTGTCTATTCTTTGTTGTACAATGTTATATTTTTATGTAATAAAAATGATATACATGTACTTTGTTCTACAATGTTGAAGAATATATTTTAAGAGAGTAATCTTTGTTCTACAATATTAAAATGAGAGTACATTTAAAGATTGTCTATAGGTACTACTTGTTTTGTTTTACAATAATATTATGATTGCCAAACAATTTCAGCATTTTAAAATCACCTTTGTTTCTGGCCATCTTTTTCCCAGATTAAAATGAAACAAGAATATATAAATAAGTGTGTGACATTTCCTACTACATGTAGGTTAATCCCTGTTGTGGGATATGTTCAATATACATGATATAAACTTATTTCAGCAACTTTCTTCTTTCCCGATCATACCTATAGCATAGTACATGTACTTGTATACAGCTGTTTTATTACCTGATTTATTTCAATAAATATCAGATAAAAATAGGGGAGAAAAAAAATCATCAGTATTTTGCCCATTTATGGACAAATAAAGTTTATTGTTACTTTCTTTTTAAAAATATTGTTCATTGTCAATTCAACGTAGGGTAAATGTATATTACAGAAACATTGTAAAAAATATCACCATTGTTATTACCATAATAAAAATGAATATGCACACAAACACTGCAATTTTCTTCTGTCTTTGATTGTTGCCAACATTGGATGTAGTTCCATACGCCTGTGAAAAAAACAAAGAAAAAACAACATGATAAATGTATCATCAAACGATAATCACTATTTACTGCTGTAAAACAACTTGGATAAATATAATGCCAAGAAATGCATGTAAAAAACAAACTTGGAGGCTGGTTATACAATTGATTCACTGAATACCCCCACAGTGCATTAATGATGCTGTGACAGTTATATAACAGGGCCCATCATGTTAAATGGTGGGGGTTGGGTAGCGGTGGGGTCATTGACTGGAGAAGGGCTCCACCAGTCAAGAGTACCGGTCTCATGTGGAAGGTGCAGTGCCTGCAATGTGCAAAATATATGCCATCAAATTATTAGAATGACCGGTACTCTTTTTGGACCTCCCGGCTGCACCGGCCATGACAAGCAGTATCTGAACCTGTAGATCTAAAATCTATTCTCACGACTTCATTATATATATTTTTGCTTAATGTTATTTTATCAATTATAATCTTAATAACAAAATCTAATTGTAAATATTATGGTTTAACAATGTTGCCATTAATTATTATATTGTATGTATACAGGAGATGGCCTTGTAAAGTTATATAACTTATGCACAATCCTTTTTGTGTGTAGTGACAAATTACATGTTTTCAATCCACCTGTAAATAGATGCATGTAAATACTATGAGAAATGGTAAGACTAACCAGTGGAGTTGTAGTGTATCCTGCTGGTACATTCTGTACCGTGTAACTCTGTGCCGTTCCCTGTCCAGGATTGTACACAACGCCTGTAGGAGTGGAACCAGGCGGAACACCATATGGCATGGCTGTCTGGTAGCCTGCCTGGATCGGGGCAGCTGGACTTGGACCGTAGTTTTGAGCATAGCTGCTGAATCCAGCTGCCGGTGTGCCATACTGAGGGACTGATGGAGAACCATATTGCGTGGGTTGAGATATGGGTGGGTAAGGCGGTGCTGCAGGCTCGGTGCTTGGGTCCGGGGGTGGGGCGGATGGAGATACAGCGTACGTGAATATGGATCCGGTCTGTGACTGGCCAGGTGGTGCAGAACCAAACTGTGGGTAGTTCTGCGACTCTGCATATGATGGTGGGGGCGGCTCTTGCGGATCTGCGAATATATAAATGATATAACAAGTCATGTATTGCATGTAGATGTAGATGTAGCTTTTAATACTTACTAGTTAATAAAGGCAAACTTACAACAAAGTAAGTTATTGATTACAGTAGTTTGTACAGTTTTGGCTACAGTCAACGGCGAAGGTTACATTATTGTGAAACATAAAAGATAAAATTTGTTTGTTTAACGACACCACTGCACACTGTAGTCGATCGTCAAATTTTATGACATCATTGTTTATTTTATTCAATTTAATGATAAAATATATCAAACAGTTTTTACAAACTTACATACTATCTTTGTTCAACGAATATATCCACTACATATGAATATGTTGTTATATTCATAATCGAATAGCAACAGAAGTCATCAAAATTCAACAATTACAACCTAAAGCTTTGCACAAATAGAAACAGACTTGTAGCACGCGAACGTAAAAGAAATTATTTTCTGTCTAACAAACTCTGATTCACCTAGGTACTCTTTGAGAGATGTAATGATAAAGTTTGTTTAACAATGTCACTGGAACACATCGATTATAAATCAGCGGTTATTGGACATCAGATGTATGGTTATGTTGATGCATGGTTGCAGAGGAAACCCGCTGTCACCGCTACCTGCAAAAAATAGCTGTGCTTATGACGGGTGCCACTAGTGGGGAAGGATACGCTTAATTTTCGCAAACACCTACATCGCTACACTGCTTTGGTCGTTATTCGGGGGTGTATTCAATGTAAAGTTTGTTTTATTTAACGACGCCACTAGAAACACATCGATTATAAATCAGCGGTTATTGGACGTCAGACGC
>JAUTCZ010012125.1:0-13329 GCA_032273805.1 Melanodrymia brightae | reverse complement strand
CATTGAGTTGTGTGTTCATCTACTTATCACCATGTTCAAGGTACGTTAATAGTGTTCATTTTGTCTGGTAAAATGGAATATTGTAAAACTGGTATTATTTATGCGTCTGTAATTTTCTCATTTTTTACGTTTGTAGTTAACCTGCAAAAATTACCAACTCGCGAATAATTTCTAACGATGATAACCATTAAAGAGACAACAATGGTGTTTTTGCCACATGAAAATTACGTATCACGTGTTGGTAATTTTCATTGAAATTGCAAAACTTTATAGCCATGAATATTACGCAGTTTGCAGTATTATGAAAGTGATGTAAATGAGGCTTAAAGAAAATATGACATAAACCAGTTGCGGATTCAGCAATTGTCATTAGAGAGGGTGCAGTATAGAAATAATAGCCGGTGATATGCTATGCAAATTATGTCACAATCACTGGGAGTGGAGTTTGGGTGAGCTGAGATTTACATAATTTTAGATTTCTTAAATTAATATTAAAAAATCATATAAGAGGGTAAAAATCAGAGATTTTGTATTACATAATTATTGAATGACCCTTATGTACGAAGTTAGTTTATTTCATGAATAGACCATTGTAAGAATAGATTGTCCTCGAATAAACTCTCTCAAGGGGTGAAGGTGTCATAAATTACATAAAATGTGATGCGTGAAATGTGTCTGTCACATGCATGGCTGGTAATAAAGTCCTGTTGACTTACCATAGCCATAATTTAGCCAGCATTTTATGATATATATAATTTATATACAATGTGTATATATACACACAGGGTCCAGATCTGCCTGCCTTTCAGATTATATCTTTGCACTTTGAAACAAAATGACATTTCTGTGGGTATGTTAACAATTTTCTATGAAATATATATTTTTTTATGACTATTACCTCTAATTTTAGTTCCACAATAGTAGAATCAAACTGGATTAAACTTTTCAGGATATTATTATTGCAGTTTTGTTTTATGTAATGGTCTTATTGATTTAATTATTTAAATTAACAAGTTGTTACCATTGTTCTTCACTCAGCCAGTTGTTTTTCACTATGTAATGTTATTTATCTTAAATTTAGAGCATTGTTGTTTTGTACTCAGTAAAGTTTGTTTACTCATCAAAGCACGATTGTAAGATAAGAAAAATTATTTTGAGAATTGGAGATCGAAGACAAAACATGTGTACCATATTTATGAGGGTTAATAAGAATCATGTGATCAATAAATACATCATGTGATCAATACAGCATGTGTGTTCAAGTGTTGGTATCACTTGACCTACTAGTATTTCACCTCCGAACATTAGTAATGTAATATTTAAATTTATCATTTGAATATTACCAAGTAAACAAAAACAATATTGAACTGCAACAAAACTGATTCTTATATTTTGTAATGCTTGTTATTAAAACATAAAAAACATAAATTAAAATAAACAAAATCAAGTAAATCGGTATTGTTTTTTTACTCTTATCATTTAACCTACATTAACAATTGTATGATATATTTACATATACTAATTATGTACAGTATTCTGTATATCACAGTTTGAAATAGAACTTAGTACAGGTATATGGTTTTATGTCATGGTTTCTATTTTACAACAATGCACATACCGGTACTTTTAATTTTCATTTGTTTCTTAATACACTGTTTTTTTAATTTTATAACTAAATACCTTATGTTTAATTCCAGTAATGCTGCATGCTGGGTTTGATTTCAGGAAACCTTTCACTGTTAACTACATTTCTGTTTCAGCATTGTTCGATATTCAATATTAGTATTTTAATTACTTGTTGCAAAAAGACACACGAAATCATTAATTTGTATTGACACTGTGTACATATTTGTCCATTGTTATGTTCTTGCATGAATATGAAGAAACATGCAATTATGAATACTATGTATTTGGTAATGTTATATACAATGTAATATGGAAACTGATGTTATTGTTAATTAAATTTCTGTACACAGATAGAAGTAAAACCATTTATTTTTATGTATTGACTGTCTTGGTATCAAATTTTTATGAACATTAATAAAATATTTTTTCTTAACCTTATTTTATGACTTTTCAGTCTTTGTCTACATGTATGTTTTAATTAAAATACAGTTCAATACAAAATTAGCCTCAACTATGAATTTAAATAATTTTTCGTTTCTATTCTTATTTCCTTTAATTAATGAAGAGTATTTAGTTAATACATATACTGATATTGATTATCAGCAAAATAATTTGTTTGTGTTAATCTTTCAGAGCAAGTCGAAAAAGACGGGTCCACTGAAAGCATTGTCATCTGTATTTGCATCCGAGGAGAAGAGTCCTACAAAAGAAAGCTATTCTTTGAAGGATGACTACACACCAAAAAGAGAGGAAAAGCCTAAAAGCAGAAAGAAAAATAACAGCAAAGATGACACCGCCATGCTGACCAAGAGAGACAAACTGAAGGCAAATCCATATGCGACAATAAAGATGTGGCGCCCAATCACTATGACAACAAGTGTTTCTCAGGATGAGGAGGTGTATCAAAACTTTTCTAATTTCGACTGTCTTAGAGAGATGTCTCTTGCACAGACTAACTCTCCAACTCTTGCACAGACTAACTCTCCAAGTCAAAGGGTTGAAAAACGTGTAGAAACTTCAAGTCAGACCGACTGGGCTGTGACTTCAGTGAGAGATGGTCATCTAGGAGTATCTAAGGCAGAGTCTGGATCAACCCCACACAAGATTCCCACTGTTGATTACAGTCAGTCTGTCCCAAAATCAGTGGATTATAGCACACTGAATGGAAGTATTCCAGCGGGTGATCCGGTTGCGCCTCCAAGGACAAGGAAGGGATCTGTTGCAGACAGTAGTTATTTGGTTGTAAGTGACACAGTTGTAGATTCGGTCAAGTATGTCTTATCAAACAAATATGGCATCGATGGGTTCGAGTCGGCATCGAACGATGTTGAAAGACTTCTTGGTGATATAAAGACTACAATGGAATCACTCAGGACTTCACGTATTGACCGCAAACCTAGACAGTTTGCGATTTGCAAAGAGGAACTGATGAACCAGACAAAACTGTTTGTGAATGATGCAAAGATGCTGGTGAGTAGTGCAACTCACACTCGTGACAGTTTGGCTGCAAACCTGCATTGTGGGATACACTCGCTCGCCAAGATATTCCTGCACTCGCAGGCTGTCATGCTGATGATGGAGTCGCCATATCTTGGTCAGCATCTCGGTGCTGAGGTGATCAAGGTGTCGAATGCCTTCAGAAGCACCGTCAGTGCTGCAAACGCTGCTGTTGGCAAACCTCTACAAGATCCACACATGATGTACTTGATGCGACAGGCAACCAACCTGGCTTCTTTGTTAAGCATGTTGATAAAAACTCTGAAAACACTAGAGAGCAAATAATATATATTAATATATATATATATATATATATATTTAATCAAATAATCTGCATAAGCTCACTCATATATTATATAATGTTATCTGCATAATGAGCTGTGAGACTGTGATATATCATCTACCTGGATGAACATTTGTAGTCATTTTATCATCCTTTTATACCCTTGGCTCAAATAGAAGCAATTGTTTGTTGGTTTGGTTGAATGCAAATGATACATATATTGCAGGCCTTAAAAGAGCTGAGCAATATAGTTTTTCTTACAAGTGGGATGAATGTAAATGGGAGCATTGATTCATGGTAATTTTGATTCATGCTCTTGCTGTGATGTGTGGATTTCTGGCCCCATAAAATGTCTCTCTTTTAGCAAAGGGTATGATGGGAAGATAGTGACCTGCAAATGCTTTGGTGGCAAAGATGGTAATATGTGTATGTATGTCTATTATAATATATTCCTAACAAATGTAACCACATTTTGTTTATTTATTCATTTGTTATTAAGTGACCATGTCTCTGACTTAACAACCAAATCTTGTTGGTTGTGTATTTTTTATCAGCTTTAGTTATCCAAAATGGCTCAAAAACTGATCCGCGTTACAATATGAATGTCTTTCTGAAATGGTTGACTATTCTTCGTGGTAAATTACCTCCAACGTACCAACTGTCTTTGGTTTCAGAATATGATATCATTACACAAAGGCTACTTAACATAACATTCCCTTTAATTCACTTTCAAGTCTGGAAGCTAATTTAGTATCTGATACCATTTCTTTGGGATTTTGTCAGCTTGATGATGAAGTCAGATTTATAGTAGCTGTTGGCTTTGCTAATTAGGTCACCAGTTCTTGTCTCTGTAAAACAACAAAAAGAAAATCCATGGAAGGTATAAATGTAAACTTAATCAGGGTCGTATTCTGGTGAAATACAATTGCATTTAATTTGATCATCTATATTGTATTTATTGATCTATTTACACCTGAAACTGTATTTTGCAAAAAGTGTTATAATTTTTATGGCTTAAAACTTTGAAGAAGAGCATTTACAGAATTTATAGACAAATTTAATACTTTGTCATCTATTTCATCCTTGTTGAAATATTCTGTGGGAAATGATTGACGCTTTTTAAACTTTCCATCTTCATCATTCTTTGCTACCCATTATTCATGTAAATTTGGTTATTGGATGATTTCTGGGCTTTTTCCCATTTGCATATATGGAACACGGGCATATTCAGTGTATAACCTTTATGCAGAATACTGCGTCATAATATGAATTATTGACTATATTGACTATACATGTAGGCCTACCAACCATCTTCTAGACTGAAGATAAATAACGTCATGACAGTTAAAAACATCAATTTAGAAGAATGTAATAATATTAATTGTGGTCAACATTATCTAAAGATAAAGTTTGTTTATTTAATGAATCCGCTGGAACACATTGATTATTAATGGACGGTTATATTAACACTTGGTCACAGAGGAAACCTGATGCTGCAACATAGGCTATTCTTCGATTAACAGCAAGATATCTTTTATATGCACTTTCCCACAGACCGGATAGCACACACCATGGCCTTTGATAGACCAGTCATGGATCACTGGTTGGAATGGGAAATAACCCATTGGTTTCCCTGAGGAGGATTGATCCTTTAACCCATAGAGCCTTGTGTGGACACTCTTGCTCTGCGCTACATCCCGCTCCTCAACCTTATCTGGTTGTCATAAAGTACAAGTTTATGACGAGCTCAAAATATCTACGACAGATGAAAATATTGTCTAAATTTTGTATCAACCACACTTCGATTGAATAGAACTATTAAATTCACTCTGTGTGTGGCAATCCTTATGACCTTGGGTGCTAAAGATTGCAGAATCGATCCACCTCGCTGCAACTTTCATTTAGGTTTTTTCCAGTACTGCATGAAAGCTACATTAAGGGTTATTTTTGTAAGTCTGCATATATTGGTTTGACTGTCCTATCTATTTACAGTGGATGTCTTCATGTGTACTGTAATAACCATATCTAAAACACTGTAATATACTGCCTGTTTTCAATTAAAAAGTGCATATAAAATATCCATTACTCCTATAGATAAAAGCATTGCCTTCTGGGACTAAGTATCACAATCAACATGCTCTACTGGTGTTAGTAGACACACATGATGTAACAAGTTGGGGAAAGGCTTTTTCCGGCAGTCTGAGAGATTTGGGAGTCTTGAAGACTGCATTATTTATTGAAAAGACACATATTATATATATATTAAGAACAACAAAGAAAATGGCATTGGTAATTTTATCTAATAGGTATAAACATTTAGCAAAGCGATAATCGTAAAGGAGGCTCAGTCTTTTCAGTGTATTTCACTATCCTCGCCCACTATCCTCCCTCACCCATGTCGCAGCATTATCGTACCTATTGCTGCTCTTTGGTAAAATGAATCTATGTGGAAGTTGTGAGTTTTCTCTCCAGTATCCACATCATGACATCATGCATATATCATGTCGTACTTACTGGTAGTAGATATTAGGCTTGTCAGAGCTGAGGGGCTGGGGGTGCTACACCCCCCCCCCCCCCATTTTAAAGATCTTTGTGGGTTTTTTTTATTTATCAAATTCAAGCATACTTAGCCTTGTTCAATAAAGATTACTATCATTTCCCCCACTCCCACTTAAAAAAAAATGCTCCGATGTCACTGGATATACAACATGATTTATTGCCATAAAAGTCAGCGGTTTCTGCATGGACCCAGTCTGTTCAAACTTTTGCCATGTTGGCATCCTGCTTGGGGCTCAGTTTATTAAATACATTTCACATCACAACAGTGGTCGGGACTGTCGTTTATAATGTTATAAAATTATCCACATATCGTATTTTATCTGACACTAACAACATGACAAAAGCGAACATTATAATAGCCTTCATTGCTTGCAAATTATTAATGAAAATGTAATTGAAAGAAGTAATAGTTTGAACTTTCCTACTCCGTAATTGACAATATATTATGCATATATATTATGGAAAATATATTATGCATATATCGACCAATGTAGCTCGGAGCAAGAGTGTCTGCCTTAGGATCGATCCTGCTCAGTGGACCTATTGGGCTATTTCTCATTCCAACCAGTGATCCACAACAGGTTCATCAAAATAATCTCCATTCTGAGGCTAATATTTATCGCCATATTAGCATTTTGTTTATGATGTTGTTTCTTGCATTTAATCACAGAGTACTGCAAAGAAGTATTTTACTTCATTTTATGTCAATATATAATCACTATGTTTTATTGTATTACCGGTACCATCCAATAGTGGTTTTCGCAGGAGATATCGCTTGCATAATAATTTGCTATATCTCTTCTTATAATCCTGATAGTTCCACAGATCAATACACAGTCAAACCTGCTTGAGCGGCCACTTGTAATAAGCAGCCACCTGTCTTAAAGGGTCACTTTAATATTCCACCAAATGATAAATTTTAGTGCATTATGATCTGTATTAAGCAGCCACCTGGCTTAAGAGGACATGTATTGTTACTCCCTTAGGTGGCTGCTTAAGACAGGTTTGACTGTACTTAGCAGTACTACTAATAATAATAATAAAGACATCTTAATTAATATTTGCCATCTTCCTACGCTACTGATAGCATTACTAAAATGGTTTTGAATTGTTGAACACATTGAAGAAATATAAACGACAAAACATTGACATAGCCAAATGCATATGTCTGCACAAGGCAGAGTCAAAAGGATATTACAACAAAGTCGAGATGGTATGTACACGTACACACAATGCATAGCCAAAGTAGTGAAGATATAATGTTTGCAAAAGGTGAGCATATCCTGCCACACCAATGGAATCCATCATGAACATGCCCGCATCAGTCTACCAAATAGACTTCAAACCACCGACAGGTTTCTTTAAGTTTGTTTTTTTATTATTTTCTTTTTGTTGTTGTAGTAAATGTTATTTGGAGTTGAACATTTGGTGTCATTTTGAAATTTGATTCCATAAAAGAGCATTTATTTATATATTTGATTTAAGTCATTTACTTTTTGATATGCCACATATTTAATTTTTCATTTTGGAATGTGACAATTATAACCAAGATAACCAAGATATTTGATAAATTAATAAAAGTTTTATTTATTGTGATATGTAGGTGATAATTCCAACCTAGGCTTGTACACGTGTGGTCTGATTTATTTTCAGTCCAAGCTTTTAGCTTACCGGCCCCTTTCAATTCCAACCCAGGCTTGTAGTCTGATTAAATTCCAACCCAGGCTTGTAGTCTGAATTAATTCCAACCCAGGCTTGTAGTCTGATTAAATTCCAACACAGGCTTGTAGTCTGAATAAATTCCAACCCATGCTTGTAGTCTGATTAAATTCCAACACAGGCTTGTAGTCTGAATTAAGGCTTGTAGTCTGAATTAATTCCAACCCAGGCTTGTAGTCTGATTTAATTCCAGCCCAAGAATGTACACATGTATTCGGACTTAATTCCGACAGAGACTTGTAGCTGGATTTCATTCAGTATAATTATATACAAGTATATGCATATACTGGAATTCTATTTGAAAATGTGATTTTGTACTGTAATCACTTTCTGTATCTATAGTAAAAATACTAAATTTTATCTTTAGCATATTAATTTTTGTAGCAGAAATACAAAGCATTTAAAAATGACTTATGTGAATATATTGCCATTGATTCATTAATCATGTATTGAAAGTACTACCCATTGTATCTCCATTTATTTTATGTATGTATTATTAATAATATAATGTCTGTATAAAGAAATAAAAACAAAGCTGAAAATGAACTTATACCATTGACACATCAAAATTCAAATGGCATCAATCCACATTGAGTAAGCCTTCTCATGATACACAAATAAGGTCAAGATACACAAATACAGATAGCAAATTGCATTAATTAATCTACTTTGGGCTCCATCAACATGTGTATTGACGAGCATATTTACAGGTCAGGGGCAGTATTGTATTACTGTATAGCAAAGATACACTGGCAAATACAGATGCAAGGTAATCTAGAATGTTAGACCTCGTTTAGAATTCCCCACAATGTGACCTCTTGCAAGGGTACTTGGTGTGTCTAGGCCAAGTTAGTTATAACTTATTTATGCAATTATATCCAATTGATGTTCAAGCACAGCTATCGTGAACACTCAGTCCAGATGCCTCGATTACCTGTCCAGAACAGAAGTTAGTGTTAGTATGAGAGAGGAAACCGGCTATTTCTATTTCATAAGTAACAAGGGATCTTTTATATTCCCTTTTCCAGACAGGACAGTACATACCATGGCCTTTGTTAATGAGACAAGTGGTGTATACCTACCTACCTACCTACCTACCAGATCAATATATAATGATCTGCATTGTACAGAACTTAATTTGGTGTGTCAAGGCTATTACACTAATTCATTTGGTATTTTCCCTGAGCACTTATATATAGAATGAAAGTTAAAAGTTAAACATTAAAATATACATAAATTTCTCTGTCTCTTTCTCTTTCTCTTTCATAATCTCTGTATACACACAGATATGATTTTTACAAATATTATACTTTACTTGTTATTATGTTACAGTTAAAAATCTTCCAATATTGTTATGAATTAATGAAAGAATAGTATATTGAAATGTTGTTGAATGTTGACTAAACATATTTACAAATTTGTTACTATACTATTTATCAAATATAATTTTCCAGAGATTACAGAATGTGTTCTTTATGTTGATAATATAATATGTTGTACCATGCTATCCTAAAAATCAGCATTCCAATAATATTATAAAAAGTACCTTTGTTTGTTGTTGTTGTTGTTGTTGGATGTTTACACTTCTAGGTTATTCAGGCCTATTTTTAGGTTTCTATGTGGGATGGTTTGTTATTCTTCAAAACGTGAACTTTATATATGTATAAAGGCGATGTGCGTGTGTCCACATACAAACACTAGTACACACACACGCACACACATACATGTATGCATACGTACCTGCGCACACACGCGCGCGCGCACACGCACGCACACATACACACAGTGTTCTAAAAGTTACAGTAGAGTAGAAAAACTTGGTTGCATCCTTTCGTGCGTTAGGCCTGCATTATGCATTTATTTAGGTACAATGTCAAGAACCATCCTTGAAAATTATCACATTAATTTTGGTCAACTGTAACAAATTTGTTTTTATAATTGTCTCACAAGGGAAAAAAATCGCAAAATAATTCGTCGTCACTGGGTGGACTCGAACCACCAACCTTTCGGTTAACAGCCGAACGCTCTAACCGATTGCGCCACAGAGACTCGACCTAAGCAAGAATGTATACATAGGCTATTCTTGATAGTACCACATTAATTTTAATTACTTTGATAAATTAAAATAAATATTAAGATTGTAGATTATAGTGCTTATAACGCACGCGTTTACCGTACATTATAAATGCATTTTCATTTAAATAAATTTTATTCAATTTGTTATGTTTAATTTCACAGGTGTATTTTCCCAACGTTTTGATTCTCCGACGTGTTGGATTTATGACACGTTCCCTTCACGGAGGCGTGTCACGAGGTCAACTTTTCCGTCCATGACCGAACACAGCCGAACCGATGATATTTGAACTTTCTGTGAACACAAAAATGGTCGATCTAAAGACGTGCGCTTTCAAAAAATTATGTATCGCTTGCCTACCAGCCTACCGTAGGCTATGGTAGACAAAAAAAAACGTTTTGTAGAGTGTCCATTTTCCTCAGGGGACACGTTTGGTAATTTCTATCTAGTTCCAATGGTCTACCAAAGGCCGTGGTGTGTGCTATGTTATTCGAAGAAGAGTAGCCGATGTGGCGACAGCGGGTTTCACCTGTTACCAAGTGTCGATATAACCATTATGAGTTTGACATCCAATAAGCGCTGATAAATAGTCAATTGATGTGTTCCAGTGGTGTCGTTAAACAATAAACTTTATCTTTATCTTTGACGAAACGGAGCCATCCTTAAAAATAAAAAGCTTACCAAATACCAACAGTTCCAGGCGTTAAAAAAACCAAGCCGAACCCGCTAACCGATTACGCGACAGAGACAGGACATACTTATTTACGTGCGTCTGTCATGGTCACGCAGTCCAGCTGTCTCGACTGTCTGTCCACGACAGAAGTTAGTGTTAGTATGACAGAGAAAACCCGCTATTCCGAATTGATAAGTAGCAAGGGATCGTTTATATGCACTTACCCACAGACAGGACAGTACATACAATGGCCTTTGTTAAACCAGTTATGGACACTGGTCGGAGAAGTCTGGGTTTGAGTCGGTAGGTCTACTGCGATTAAAAATCTCATATATCACGAATGGAATTCGAACCCAGTACCTACCAGCCTGAAGCCCGAAGCGTTAACCACTACACCACGTCATAGGCGTATATCTAGGGGAGTGAGGTGGGTGTTTGTGGGGTGGGTAGTCTATGTAACTTTTTCAATAAGCATTAAAATTTAAATTGAACCTCTACGTACCAACTGTTACAGGTTTTTTAAAACCAACATTATAAATTTATTTAAAAAAAAAAAGATAGTCGTCACTGGGTGGACTCGAACCACCAACCTTTCGGTTAACAGCCGAACGCGCTAACCGATTGCGCCACAGAGACTGGATATAACAAACAATCGATGTATAAACTATTCTAGATAGTGTCACATTTGACTTGTTTTTCGGTAAGTGTAGCCCATGAAGCGGCGACAGCGGGTTCCTTCTGAGACCATGTGTCAATATAGCCATGCGGATGACGTCCAATAACCGCTGATTTATTATATAATCGATGAGTTTCTATAGTGGCGTCGTTAAATAAAACTAACTTTACTTTTTACTTTGTATAAGGGGAAATAAGCGATATTCCAATTAGCTATGTTTACCATTAAGCCGACGTGACTTATTGCCCTTTCGTTACTCGGAGGTGGTGATTTGATATTCTCATAAAGTAACAAAACAAACGAATGCACTTCACACGACACCCAGGGGCGGGACGTAGTCTAGAGGTAGAATGTCTGCCTGTGGCGGGATGGGTCGAGGGATCGATCCTTCACAGCGCAAAAAAACATTTTATGGGCTGTTTTGCCAGTGATACACGACTAGTTTATCAAATTCCGTGGTGTGTGTGCTATCCTGTCTATTGGATAGTGTACACAGAATACCCTTTGCTGTTTGTTGGTACGAGTAGCCCATGAAGCGGCGAAATAATTCAACGAGTCCTCTAATGATCGATCCTTCAATCCATCGAGCGTCAGGCGGACGCTTTACCGCTGAGCTAATTATTTACCTATTTTCTATTTAACGAAATCGGGGGGTTGCCTTGTCCGTGCGTGCCGTTAGTCCGCGCATGCAAATAGTTTCCATAGCATACGGAAGCGGAAACTCTATTAACGTGCCCACATCCACTAAAGGTTCAGGCACGACCAGCCTGGGTACACGTTTTGACTTGTATCAAGTATTGTGTCCAAAGATAAAGATAAAGTTTGTTTGTTTAACGACGCCAGCTGGAACACATCGATTATAAATCAGCGGTTATTAGACGTCAGGGCTCGCTTGTTCGAAACCTGGGTTAGCGCTAACCCTGAGCTAAGTGCCAAACCATGAGTTAAATTTAATTACTGATTACCTTGTTCAAACGTTAGTTAGCGCTAACTATGAGTTAAATATACCCTAACCCAGCGTTTAACCTACGATTAGCCAACCCGGGGTTAATGAATTTAACCCATGGTTAGTGTTAACCGGTGGTTAAGATAACCCAGGATTTGAACAACCGAGCCGAGATGCAATGTTATATTGACACATGGTCACAGAGGAAATCCGCTGTCGCCACTTCATGGGCTACTCTTAAAGAAAAACAGCAATGGGTCTTTTATGTGCACTATCCCGTAGACAGGATGGTGTCGTTAAACAAACAAACTTTATTTTTATGTTATTGATAAAGTTTATTGAATTTTCAAATAGAAATAATGATATACTATGAATCTGAAGAAAAAATAATTTTCAAGTAAAATAAAAGATAATTTTGTTTAACGGCGCCACTAGAAACACATCAATTATAAATCAGCGGTTATTGGACGTCAGGCGCATGGTTATATTGACGCATGGTCTCAGAGGAAACCTGCCGTGACCGTTACATTGGCTAGTCTTACCGAAAAACAAGGGTATTTTATGTGCGCTATCCCCTAAACAGGATAGCAAACACCACGCAATTTGATAAACCAGACGTGTAGCACTGGTTGGAACGGAAAATAACATCCCATAAAATATTTTGCGCTGTGGAGGATCGATCCCTCGACCCATCCCGCCACAGGCGGACATTTTACCTCTAGACTATGTCCCGTCCCTGTTTTCAAGTAACCTACGCTTATTGAATTGCCGGTCAAGAACAGACAGTTTACCGTTTCCTAACAAAGTAAACCCAATAAATAATGGTGCTATATACTTCTGTCAATACGAAGCTCTAAATTACAAACAATATGGAATAAATAATTAAATATTTTATCTATAAAGATCTATAAAGATCACTATAAAATGGTTTATTGGTATATAATTTATTAAATAGCTACAAATCAGAACGACAAAACAATGACATGGCCAATAAGGCAGAATTAAAGGGACATTACTACATTTGGCATGTATGTATTCACGAATCGTAGGACAAAGGGAAGCATATCCTGCCCCATCAGTGACACTCGTTAAAGGTACTTAAAGGTACAGTCCCGACTGTTATGACATCGGCCTCCGTGGTGTAGTGGTTAACGCAACGGCCTACAGGTTGGTAGGAACGGTTTTCGAATCCCGTGGGTGGATCTCACTTTCCGACTCCAACCCAGAGTGAGTGCTCCACCAGGCTCAATGGGTAGGTGTAATACCACTTATACCG
>JAUTCZ010012014.1:0-13330 GCA_032273805.1 Melanodrymia brightae | reverse complement strand
AATATTTTTCCTTAATCAATTATAACGGTCCGTATTTTTTTCGGTACATGTATGAAAATGACTTGTTAATCAATTTAAACGACTGGGTTCGTTTCTATAGTTACTATAGTTTAAAACAATCCTTATAGAACATCAATGTTATCAATGCGTTCATAGTTGCCCTAATATGGAATGATAAAGACTGGGATAATATAATATAACTTGACGAAACGTAACTGATGAATCATGAACTCTGTCTAATCCGGTCCTCTGTGTAAATCGGACAATTTCGTTGGTACGAAGCGAGTCCGGTTTAGACAGAGTCCACTGTATAACATTTAATAATAGAGACTATTACTGTGGTTGCCTATGAGCACCACCAATCATCACAATGTTCCCCATTTCATGTAAGTGATAGCATTAATATTTATTTTTGTCAAAACATTTCTAGTTGAAATCTGTTGATTTAAGTTTGTTTCTACTATAAATATTCCCAAATATTCTTTCCACTTGTTTGTATGCCGAACTTTTTCATCACAGGTCATTCAGTGGCATTGTTAACATATATGAAGTTGCAAAATGTCTAACGAATAGCAATCCAAAGCCTGAACGTGCCCTCGGGAATCTGACGAGCTCAGTCAATTGTGCTGTGTTCAACTCACATTCAGAAATCCTCAGCCTAACTTCAGATGCAGAAGTGGCAATAAAGCTGGTAAGTTCTACTCGCAGCTGCCCTTAAATAAGCAGTATGTTGTACATCTAATTGGGTGTTCTCCAACATTGTTCTTTATTTCAAAATGTAGCATGATTTTAGTTTCTTGTATTTTGTCTTAGTTGCTGGTTTTGTTGAATAACTCCTTACATGCAATGTAAAGTTAATTTTATATCACATTTTGTTTTTTCATTAGGTTCATTTTCCATCTTATAAAGTATTTGCCAATTTTCCTGACCAAACTGACCGCAAAATCCGGATACCAAGATGTCTTGACGTTTCTCTCAACAGTGGATATTTGGCTATAGGAAACAACAAAGGACATGCTCTATTGTACAGGTATCTCCAAAGTGCATTATTTGCTGACTACATTTACCTCACATGTTTAATACTAGTGGGTCAAGTAAATAAATATTGCCTATATATTTGGGGGGCAGTGGGAATTAGGGACGGATAGAAAAATACTGTTGATTACAGGGTTTAATCTACCATACAATTTAGGGCCGGTTACCGGCGCCATTCCCCTAGGGGGAATTCCCAATTAGAAAAAAAAAGCAATTTATTATTTATTTATTTTTACACTGATACAGCACAGATGACTGGATAAAAAGAAGTTCTTTTCTTTATAGTATGAACAAAACCCACCATTACTCTTTTAAAAGGAAAATACCCAGTCAACATAAGGCATCCTAACGTTGACTACCGCGAATAAAGAAAATGACGAAATTCCCGTTTTTCTGTCTAACGCGTTATTTTTTCACAATTTTCCAAAAAGGGACCCTAGAAAAATGGTCTAGATTATACCCTGAATTAATATATGTATAGAAATTGTGGCTCTCATTTAAATAGAAAACTGGAGTTATCACCCCTTTCACAAATGTATAATCTCCCCTTTGAACTACAACTCTTACTATACTGACAGACAGTGAAAACAAAACACCAACTTTGAAGTTAGCTGGCAAAATACAAGAAGATGATCTGAAATATTTTTATGTGTACACCTCTACCAGCCATCCATGCATACATACAAGTTTTCAACGTTCGTGTACCTCATTGCATCTCATAATAATTGGTAGGATTCGTTTGGGGCTTTAATTAAAGAAAATATGTCACTAAATAACTTGCATTTTCACTGTGTCAGTATATAAGAACACTTCAATCAGAATCATTTCCCAGCTTACTTGGTGAATATTTAGAACTTACAATCATTTGCATGATAATTATCTACAAGTACATCTAACGTTAATATCAATAGTACAATGGAATCAAGCAAGTGTGCTAACCATTGTATTACATTGGTGGTGGAAAATTCAAACTAATCATCCTATTGTTAATAACTTACTGCAAAATCTGTGATGTATGTATACATTATGGTCGTCTTCTTTCAGACTAAAACATTATGGCAACTACTGACAACAGATTTCCTCGAGTCATCTCTGAATGTCTGCAATCCAGGATATACATGTTTGATGTACACAAGAGTGTTGTGGTCAAACGAACCTTCTGGAACTTGTCAACAAGACAGGTGTGCTTGATAACAGCTTGCTCTGAAAGGGAACGTCAATACAAGTTTATTGTTAAGATCGACTTGTCTGCAACGAAACCAAATGTTGTTCGGTTGTTTAGAAAGCAGACGCGCAGCCTGTAACAATAATAGGTCATGCATGGACAATTGCGACAAAATTGAACAGGTTTAAGCCACAGCAAGTGAATGTAGTCAGCTTCTATTTCTGTGCCCTGGCAGACAATTTGGCAAATGTAAAATGCAGGCAGCCATGGAAACTACATGTGCTTTCACATCCAGTCACATTACATAGAAGATGGCAATAATATGTTAAAACCTTGTAGCAAGAACTTCAACATACATAGTAGGCTGCAGCTACAATATTGCCTTAAGCTATCATATATTGTGCAGCTTCACATTTTAAGACACAAAATACAGTTTATATTAACTAATGTAAGTTGCTTCATTTAGAAGCGGGCATAGCTCCATGATAGGCCAAGTGTCCACATACATTGTAACCTGGCATTTGACATCCAGTAACCACTGATTTCTAATTAATGTGTTCCAGTGGTGTCGTTAAACAAACATTATCTTTGCTTCATTTATGCAGATTGTTTTGTGTACTTTTCTGGTGCGTGAAAGAAGCATACTTTGAGAATTGTATGAGGCACAAGTAAATTGATATTTGCATTCACAAACATTTGACATGTGAAGACAACATCAATTAACGAGTGCAAGTTAAAACAAATGTTGCTGTGTATCAAGATGGTTATTCTATTAATTTATTACGGATTATCAAAATAGGAAAAACAAATATTAAACATGTTTTTAGTCCAATTATTCACAAATATTTTTATAGTGAATGTTTTTTAGACTTGTTTGATAACGCATAATCTTTTGACATCCTGCTCTGAGTTCTCGTACCCTAATAAAATATAAAGAAATGTAACATAATCTTTTAACATCACTTTTAAGTTTGTCTTGCATTCAGGCTATAGGGGCCTACTTCGTGTCTGAACATTTGTAGTATGTTTTTCGTAGATAACTTTAGTTTCATTTAACATAGAGAAAAATGGTAAACATTATTGAACATAAAAAGAATGTCCTATTTTTGGGTCCAATTTATATAGCTTTAGGTTAACAAATCAAAATATTGTAATGAAAATATACATGTACATACACTGTACAAAACATCTTCAGAAAAATCCATCGTCAACCATTGATTTTTCTGAAGATTTTTTGTATACAATATTTTTATTTGTTAACCTAAGGTTATATAATTGGACACAAAAATTTTGTGTCCAAATTATATGTGACAAAAACAGGACATTTTTTTTATTTAAAAAAAATGTTTACCTTTTTTCTCTAAACTAAAGTTATCTACGAAAAACATACTAGGGGTAATAAATATTTATCTACCTAATACTCTCGAGTGAAAATTGCAAGATACTTGTAGTTGTACATCATATCCATGTCACAAATCCATTAGACTGGTATTTTCATGTTAAGACTGCATTTTGCTGCACCAAGCCTCACAACTCAAAACTGATTTGGTACACAATGTAACTGTAAATTCTCAACAACACCAGGTGTTTTTTTATTTCAAGGATGATAATTATTATCTTCGAAATATATTGAATTGACACCAACAGACTTGCCCATCTCCACACAGTCATGTTGCAAGTACATGTATCAATAATATTGATATGAACAGACCTTCCTATCTCTACACGAGGTGAACCGCTCCCAGCTCGTGTACTATCTCGCATCGTCCATCAAATTCGACACTATTGAAATGAATTGATACGAACAGACCTTCCTGCATACAGACTTTTATAAACAATATTTATTTTAAACCTTTTAGAATACAAGTACAATGCTCAAAGATGCTTTCACTGATCCACATTACGTTGTCCATAATCCCAAATTCGACTAAGGAAACCAATTGGGACGGAAAATATATTTGTAGAAAGTTGAACATCTCTTTTTCATGAGTAGTGGTGCATGTTGTGCTAAAATAAAATTCTGGATATTTCAATATTAAAAATGCCGAATGTTGACATTTCTGAAATGACGCCTACAATGTAGACATTCTATCATACTCGTGTGTGGTTTAGACGTCCAATATATGTACTTGTATCGTGTGTTTTTTTGGATTTTATCGATACTAAAAGATGTGGATGTTTTTTTATTATTATTATACATTGATATCATGTTATGCGGAAACATTTTAGGATGCAAGAACTTTCACAACAATATAATGTATGTTTGTCTGTAACCTGTATATTTTATAAATAAAATACCCATCAAATCAACAAAAACAGAGTTCCGTGTATTATCTTACGTATTATCTACATCGCTAACCAGAACTACATTATTAAAATCATCATGCATTAATTCAACCATTGATTTGCGGAACAAGCTGAGTACGACACTTCGCAATTCTGATAGTAAACGATCATTTAATAAAATCAATACACCCAGAAATAACTTGTTCCATCATAATTATTATTCATTTGGAAAACGTGAAGTGTAACTGAAGCAATTCGCTTAGGTAAAAATCATTCGAGGAAACTGAAGAGCAATTTATTGCTTCTATTCCGTAATTCGGTCTAAGGTTTGTTTCACTATTGTGGTTGATAATTTCCGCCTGACGCACTAAAGAACAATGTGTAAGTACGTGTAGGCGTCGGACCGTAGTGTCGTTTAGAAGCTGGCCAATGGCGGCGCATTGTAACATCTCATGATAAGGCACTAAGCTGCAGGACATATTCACGAATGAATTTGGCCTAAGCTAGTTGCTTGCGTTCCATTTAATGCAACTACATGTGTATATTACAAAAAAAACTTAGATGTTCATGTAGCTTCCTTGACGATGACCTGAATAGATGTGGAATAATAGATGTACTTGTTTGGAATTCCCTGGAGCGATTATATTTGCTCTTATGCTTCTGCTAACCAAACTATTTTTCCAAAAATTCATTACGGAAATAAGACGTTTTGATTGATAATATCTTTAAAATCGACTAATAAATTGTGTCTTCATTCATACTCATCTTCATATTTCAATGCAGTCTGCATAAGTTAAACGGCAATGGGGATATTCGAAAGGTTAATTTAGTGCTTATAAATCGAATGCACGTGGGATAGCCATATTGTTTAACAATATTTTTTATTTAAAAATTACTAAGTTAAAATAAGATAGAAATGGAAATTATCTAGCATTAAGTATGGAAATAGACAAAGAAGTATATACTTTAATTAGTATTTATGGCCCAAATTCAGATAACCCAGACTTTTATGACTACCTAATGAAAACGATAGATATAAGCCATTTAACTGCACTGATAGAAGAGTACATACATACGAAGCTGCTAATATTTTAAAATATACGTTAGTATGATGGGCAAAATGTCCAACAATTTCTGCAAATGTTGGCGGATACCCCCTTACAATCACAATGCATAAACTATGAAACATTACAGTAATTAAGTTACAAATAATATTATTTATTTGAGTGACGATTTTATCAGGTTTCCATCTTAAATTAACGCTTGATGACTTCTCTCATGTATTATTTGTGAGGGCACTACAAAAAAACAGTTTGATTTAGTGGATAGGGTGCGGGGTGCAAGCTGAGCTCGTTCAGTTGATGGACAATGCTTGGATAGTGTGCATGTGGAAGTGAATGGGGATGACAAACAAAACGGATAAATACTACCTAGGTATTTTTTGTCCTGTAAAACAACTGGTGTCTTTTGTTCTGTATTGAATTACAATAGGAAATTTACCAGTTTACGCCGCTACGCTCTTCCGTAGAAGCCAACCGCACCAATTATATAAGATTGATTTTTCGTCCGAAACTAAGATCGGATAAAGTTGACAAATGAAATGCTTTGTTCCTACCTCACTCATTCCGTGTAAATCGATTTCGCTAATCAATAGATAGCACTTTCAATACAAATGTCTGGCTTATTACGAATTAGTTAAGTTAGGTTAATTATTTTGTTATTCTGCAGTAAGTAGTGCATACACAAATCAGTTGTATCGCTGCGTAGAACAGACGCAGGTTCACATTGATGATATATCTAAAGAATGAATTTCCATGGAATTCTTCCATTTGCATCCGTAATATATTTTACGTTATTATACTCAGGTGAGTACTATTAATAAAATGTATATACATGTATATTTTTAATATTAAAGTATCGGCAAAATATTAACACATTTGAAGCCTGATGTCTATATAAATTGTATGGCACCGTAAATTAAAATAAAGTTTACCCATGAACAAAATTCCTATCTCAACAATAGAAAGATTCGGACTTTAACAGAAATATTCACACAAGTACATGTATATCGAAGTCATAAAACATAATATTAAGATGCTTAGAGTAACAATATTATAGTTAATTGTGCTGAAAACAATAGGTAATCTCCAAAAAAAAAGTTCGATAAAATGATAGTAAAGGTTGGATATCCGTTAAACATTATACATGTAATTATTAGATTGCAAGCAACGCTATGGAACATGCATGTTTAAAAGGGGTGTTACTAAAACATCGTACGCAACGGAATGCGGAACGGAATGGTCTTTATTGACGAACAAACAACGTAAATAAACAGCTATTTAATATTTAACTGTGCTGCTTCGATTGATAAACAACTTGTTTATTATTTCCCTTGATTTCTGCTAGTATTATTATAGCGTTGCCGCGTGTTGCACTCGCGGCTGGACGACCAATAGATCTACAGAAGACATGACCATTTTCTTATGATAAACAGAAAGGAACGGAACGAGCAACGACGAAACGAAACGGAATGTTCTGTATTTACGAACAAGCAACATAAATATTAAAAAACACTATTTGCAGGTACGATCGTGTATTTTAGTCACATGTTTGAGATGTATGGATGGCCGGAGACTCGGGATGTGGGGAGGGTCTCTACATACATGAAACCGTGTTTACAGTGCAATACTGGTCTCCGTGGTGCAGTGGCTAAACACGTCGGGATTTTTAATCCCAGTACCGACTCCAATCCTGAGCGAGTGCTGCGCAAAGCTCAATGGGTAGTTGTACATCCCCTTACACCGACCAGTGTTGGTGTAATCCAGGGGTGGGAGTGTTAAAATAGTGGTACGCAGGAGAAGGTTCCGCATTTGTCGGAAAATATTTATGTAGTACAACCGTCTGTGTCGCCCCAGAAATAAATTCTCAATATAATTTGAAAAATAGGGGTTGGTAAATCCATATCAATTTAATAGGGGAGGGTAGCAAAATTGTCAAAAATACATGAATATAGATAAACAGTGTTAAAAAGAGTCCTATTAGGCCTACTGTGCAATTTTAGTCATAATTAGGAACACAATTATAGACAATAACGTGTACAGCACAATTACATGTATATGGCAAAATCGCTGCTCGCATATGTGTCATAATGACATAAGTGACAATCCATAGACAGGGCCGCCGGAACGACTGTGACATTAGGGTGACGGACTACCTATGTTGAGGGACACGAAGTGGCCCGAATTTGCTATTGGTCCGGGGGCATGCTCCCCCGGGAAAATTTTGAAATTATTGGGGCGGCGGCAGAAGCCCCTGCCGCCGTAGTTCCAGCGGCCTTCTTGTCATGTATCATCGTGTGTAGATTTCTCGTTCGTCCGCGAGTGCTAATAATACTAGTAGAAATCAAGTGAAATAGAAAGTTGTTTATCAATTGAAGCAACACCGTGATATTAAATACACCTGAAAAGGGCTGTTTATTTACATTATTAGATTATTTCGTCAATACAGACAATTCCTTTCCGTGTTCCGTTCCGTATCCCGTTCCGTGTTTTAGTAACACCCGTTTAAAATCTATTTTGAAACATTTGAAGAGTAGGGACATGTTGTATACAGGCGCAAAACTCGATGTATCCGGATTTTTTTTTTAATTTGAGAAAAAGTAACTTTTCCTATAATTATTTTTAAGTGCAATGATTACTAAATGAAAACAATGCGATCTTTTAACACATGTATAGACACAACAATGATGCACATCAAATTCAACAATTCCAATCATTTTCATTTTGTAATTAGGCCTACCATGACTTTATTAATTTTTGTTTTTCAAAACTTAATGAGATAAATCGTTATATTGTGTTCAAGCATGAACAATTTATTTTTCAAAATGAGATTTATACCATTATAAATTATTGTTATAGCATGAAGAAATTATAAAACTATCGAAAACACCTGATTATTCTCAATAATTATAATATATTCAACTATAAAAAATGTGTATATAATAAACCATTATCAAAAATACCTTTGAGTTATTAACGTTGGTTGATGCCTGGATATATATAACGTTTTGAACAAATAAACTGCTTTCACGGTGGATATACCATTAGGATGTTACTTTTGTATGGTGAATTTCCACAATAGCGTGTTGGGAAGATGATAACATCTCTCATGGGCATGTATCCCAAAACGGTGTAAGACAGTTCAGATTATTTAAAGCATTAATATACAGTTTATAAAATCCATGCACTGTTTTCACTGTTTCCACGTGTGGAGGCAAATGACGCGTAATTTTACTTTAAAAAAAAGCTGATCGGCATGTTTGTAAAGAACGGATAAAGGATAACTTGTTCGAAAGTGAATTGTAACTATTATAACTGTCTGTAGGATGCTTACTAACATTGATGAAGAAGGTCATAGTGTTTTCTTCTTCTTCTTTTCTTAGCATACTAGTATAAATTGACGATTGTGTATTGTATTGTAAACAGATGCTCGACAAGCTTAATTACGGATAAAGGATAACTTGTTCGAAGGTGAATTGTAACTATTATAACTGTCTGTAGGATGCTTACTAACATTGATGAAGAAGGTCATAGTTTTTTTTTCTTCTTCTAGCATACTAGTATAAATTAACGATTGTGTATTGTATTGTAAACAGATGCTCGACAAGCTTAATACGTTAATTAATACAGCCAGTAACTGTTGTTTGCAGCGGATGTATCTACTGCCTGTACAAACTTAGATGGAGATATTTTCTGTGATGCTGGAGCTGCTGTTGGAGACTGCTGGTTTGTCTCCAACAAGTTCTGTCGTTGTGCCAAGTCGTGTAACGCCCCGCCTCTCTGTGCAAGTGAGTTCCGTTATTTACAGATCTATGATAGCCTAAAGATAATTAACCAGTTCGTAGTACACGAACAGTTACATAAAATACCCGTGAAAGAACTTAATGATGAATTTACTTCTACTTTATTGAAAGTAAATCTATAATTAAAACTGAATATTTAACTCACAATTTAGTCCATGCATGTACCCTAGGATTGATTTTAATTAATCTGATTGTTCTGATCTCTGACTACTGGCGCCACCTATTATCAAACTATCTCCTATTGTCTGTTCAATTACAAGATTTATTATTGATAATATTTATATAGGCTTTATTAATTTCAAAGCTGAGTTTTCGGGTACTCAGTTGATGTCGTTTGAATAGAACATAACAAGTTAGCAACACTTCGCCATGTAGGTCGACATCTTATCTGTGGAGTCATTAACATATTTTTTTAAATTTGAATACGGGAAATATACATCCACATTTTGTTGCATTTATTCAAAGATAATTATCACATAGTTAAAATAAAACAAGTTGTATGTCTTCAGGAAGTCCAACAATTAAAAGCAAAGCAATTGACCAGTGTCTTTTGTTCTGTATTGAATGTTCCCGTTTAGGGGGCTATGTTCTTCGGTAGAAGCCAACAGCACCAATTATATAAAATTGATTTTTGGTCCAAAACTAAGATCAAGGTAAGGAATCTAAACGACAAAATATCGACATGTCCAAATTATTATCTCTGCATAAAATAGAGTCGAAGGGACATTGCGACAAAGTAGAGATGGCAAGTACTCACGAATCACAGCCAAAGCAGTGAGGATACCCGGCTTTCCTGGTCATTTCCACTAAATAAATGACACCCAGCTCTTGGACTATTAACATTGAGCGTGTCCTGCTCCACCGGTACCACTAGTCGTAAGCACAGCCATAGTGTTTGTTCGTTATCTTCATCGAAACTATAAAAAGCGTAAAACAGACCTGTCTAAGTATAAGGTATTACAACGGTTTTAATTTGTGCCAATGATGCGTCATATCATGAAACTGGTGTTTACGTTCTGTTGTTTCCTTTATTTCCAACTCTGGTAGATAAATCAATGGGAGGTGATCTACTATCTTACTATTGTTGAAAGATGTAAGATCTTAATATAGCGAAAAGTGACATTGAACTTCGTGGCTTTGTTTCGATTTTGTATAGGTTAGTTAGAAAGTCTGATTGATAATTATACATAAACAAATCGGCTAACAGTGGAGCGCAATTAGTATCCATTAGGTTTCATGTCTATAATGCCTTATCCCCAAATTTGGCATATACAGTGTACGTTGTGGATTAGGAAGTCCAGCATTTCGCTAAGTCTTATTCCTTTCTCAGTAAACATCTAACTATAGACTTGCTTCCGTTCTTTACATTACTTTTATAATATCAGCATTTAAACACAAAAACCATTTTACATCATTACACAACACAATTACTAGCCAATCCAGTTTCAGGGAGTGTCCGGCGGCATCAAGAAACTTCATAGGAGTGAGAATGATTTATATACATGTATAATATTTGATCACACGGTGACAAAACACGCAGTAATCTTTTCTATAATTATTATGGTTCTGTATTAAATTTATTGATGTCTTCTTAATGGGTGTTCGTTTTCAAATCGCAGGTTGGTTTAGGCCGAAGTGATATTTTGGACAATTAGAAGGCAAAAACAAGTAGACTATATATAGTGTGAACGTATTTTTTCGTTTCAGCCGGATCACTTGATTCAGATTGCATGTGCTTCAGTCTAGCATACCTGTGCCCTGCCATCGCATCATCGTGTCCTACAACATGCGACAATAGAGCAAGTTTGTGTTCAATTTATATATAACCTTATATTCGTATTTAATTGCATTCAAATTCCTGTCAGACACTGCACACATAACGTATTTATGATCATAGTACAATATGCAACTGAATTAAGTATTCAAAATAGCGTCAATTGTTTGTCAATTGAAAACGTAATATCATTGTAACTGCTAAGTTATATTTGATAAAATGTCTTGTCTTCACTGTTGCCCTACCTCGGCATAATTATGTTGTCGAAAAATGCTATATTTCCATACCACGCCATGTGTTGTTACCCTACTATATTATGTTGCCAAAGGATAGCCCAATACCTGAACGTATAATTCCTCAACACGCAGCCCATGGCAGTGTCCTCGACTGCCTGCCCAGGACAGAAGTTTGTATTAGTATAAGACAGGACACTCGCTGCTTATTTATTCATCAGCAAATAATCGTTTGTATGTATAGAGATGTTAGTATGGACATTAGCATTTAAGTTATTCAATAGATTTTCTGTAGAATTGATGGGGTTTCTTCCAAGTTCTGCCGCCATACGTTGCATGTACATACTACTATGTATAATGATGTTTGTTATCTTTGCACTAGATCTTCCTTGCCAGGCCCTGCAAGTAGTTAGTAATGCCACTCCGTCCCCTAATCCACCTGCTTACGGTGACAAAGTTACATACTTGTGTGATGAAGGCTACACGATGGTTGGTGGCAGCACGGGTCTCAGGATATGCATTGACAATGGCGTCTGGTATAAACACAATGTCAATGGAACACCTCCAGTATGTCAGCGTAAGTACGTTTTGAACTCTGTAAAGTATTTGTTTTCATTATATTTATAACGCTTAGTTTTACCCTCACAAGTAACGGACATAGAAGCAGAATTCAGCAAATATGCATCTGCAAGATGGAGATGGAGCACAGGAAATTAGAACATTATTCTTGGAGTTAACAACCTAAACACTGAAGTGTTACCAATTATCTGAATCTATAGACTTAGCTGGACTACAGTTAAGAACATCATACATGTAGCGCGAAGGAAGTAACAAGAAGGAAACAAGCAAAAAAAAAAGATTCTACATAATTACATTTAAAGTCATGACGGTATGGTATTAATTGATTAATGTCATGCACTCATGTTAAGTTAAGTGTGCACGGTGAGGAAGTTGATGAGTAAAGTGACACGAATGCCACTTTGGTTACTCGTTTACGCCAACTTTTAGTGAGAAATCCGCACCAAGGGGCGATGAGGACAATATCTATCGTGTTTGATAATTTTCACCTAATAATCAAACTGTTTAGAGTGTGCTCAAGCGAATTAAACAAGCTGCCAATAGGTTTATTCCAAACACAATGTGTGGTCAGATTGGCCGGGAACGTCACCTCAAAATATTCCAGCGACCATAGGTGGGGATTTTACCGTGTGCGCTAAACTTCTCCCGTGAGCAAAGTCATATTCGTTTCACGTTGGCAGTTTGCTTAACCATTCCATCAAAGATGTTAGACTAATTGCTACGTATTGAAGGTTTTGTTACACCGCAGTGGGACAAGACAATACAAGCATCTATTCTCAACAAACTGCACAGAATGCAGTACATAGAAAATATGTAGGCCTAAGCAATCAAATCATGACATGCTTTCTGTATTGGTATTCGGATTATATAGTTACATGTACATACTACATGTACATCGTATCCGTTTAACCCGGAGGATAGGCCCTCTCTCTAACAATTTGCAAATATTTACACAATTTAACTAGATTTGTATATAGTAGAGAATAAGTCGTGAAACTTAATACTTTTTGTATTTGTTCCATATATAAATTGTGTGACTTATAATTTTATTATATATTAATTTTCATTTTTTTTACGTTGGTTGTGATATTTCTCTTATTAGATGCTTCATTGGGGCCCCACTAAATGGATTTTCTGGATCCGCCACTGTATTTAATCAAATACACATGTACTAGTACTTAAAATGGTGCGGGACGTAGTCTGGAGGTATAATGTCTGCCTGTGGCGGGATGAGTCGAGGGATCGATCCTCCACAGCGCAAAACATTTTATGGGCTATTTTCCGTTCCAGCCAGGGGCGGGATGTAGTCTAGAGGTAGAGTGTCTGCCTGTGGCGGGATGAGTCGAGGGATCGATCCTCCACAGCGCAAAACATTTTATGGGCTATTTTCCGTTCCA
>JAUTCZ010011903.1:0-13333 GCA_032273805.1 Melanodrymia brightae | reverse complement strand
AAACCAGACGTGTTTCACTGGCTGGAACGGAAAATAGCCCATAAAAATGTTTTGCGCTGTGGAGGATCGATCTCTCGGCCCATCTCGGCCCATCCCGCCACAGGCGGACACTTTTCCTCTGAGCTACGTCCCGCTCCCCGTTTAACCTTAAAGTGTAGAATGACTGGACTATATCCGCTCGTTGGGAGTCGCGATGGTCTTTATCATAGAGGAGCGGGTCAGAAGCTCAGGGAAGAGCGTCTGCCTGAGGTTTGATAGGTTATAGGATCGATCCTCCTCAATGGACCTGTTGGGTTATTTCATTTTACAACCATTGATCCACGACTGGTCTATCAAAGGCCGTACTGTGTACTATCTTGTCTGTGGGAAAGTGTGCATAAAATATCCCTTCGTTATTCGAAGAAGAGTAGCCTATGGCGGCAGCGGGTTTTCTCTGTGACCAAGTGTCGATATAACCGTGCATTTGAATTCAATAACCGTTTATTAATAATCAAATGTGTTCCAGTGGTGTCGTTAAACAAATATCGTTTTATCTTTATTGCAAATCAGTGTATAGAGCTGATATATAAATAATCTATCGTAATTCAAGTGAAATGAGCGTATCGTTACAATGGATATGTATCTTTCCAATAAATAGCTTTTATGTTTCATGTTTTAATCCTTTAATAACGAAGGTGAAAGCTATGTCACCACTAACAAATCAACACAAAGTTGTATGAACTGGAAATATAACACAATAATGAAAACTAGGGTAGTCAGAAACAATTTTACGGAACAATATAGTTGAGCTCCTTTAATAAAATGTTCCGTTAACATATCAACAGCACCCACTAAGCCTGCATATCTAGAAATGCCACCAGTTTTCCGACCAATTTGATCATATATCAAGATGTTTATCTAAATTGCTTTTTGCGGCGGTGTTTGGGTCGGGAGGCGGTCACGTCGTAATGGCTTTTCAATGGACACGGGATCGATACCCGACACCGGCATTTTGTTATAAATGACCCGGCTCTTTGGTAGTTCTGCCACATAACGGAGTTGGTGTTGACATAAAATGGAACAAAGATAAAGTTTGTTTTTACGATACCACTGGAACACATTGATTATTAATCAGCGGTTATTGGATGTCAAACGCACGGTTATATATTATGGACACTTGGTCAGAGGAAACCCGCTGCTGCCACAGGCTACACTTACCGAACACCAGCAAGGGATCTTTCATGTGCATTTTCCCACAGACAGGAGAGCACACACCACGGCCTTAGATAAACCAGTCGTGGATCACTGGGTGGAACGGAACATAACTCAACGGGTCTCCCGAGGATCGAGCCAGAGGCGGACGCTTTACCGCTGGACTACCCGCTCTATAAAATTTAACAAAGTACGAATGCAAACATAATTATGGACAGATATACCGACGAGAAAGATTAACATCATTGGACATAAGGACGAACGGACGGACAGATACGGTAACTACAAGACGCTGCCTGATTGTTTAGTTATACGAAGTAAATGAACGGTTCACAGAGTTGTATAATGGAAAATAATTTGACTGCTTGATCACAGAGAACATCCTTCGACTGATTTATTTATCTCCCAACAGCTAACAAGAGTCATAGGTCCTAGCGTGGCACAACATGGACGTTTGTCTTCCACACATCACGCGCCTCGCTGCAGATAACTGACAGCGGAAGCATCAAATAAAATTACGTTGGTGACAATTATTTACGATTTCCAAGATGCGGATGATGCTGATAAAGACTGTTTACTCTCACTGAGATCTTAGCACTTCTGTGATGTGCCACGCATGTCCTCGTAGTAATCCCGACTTGGCAGCTCCATGGTGTAGTGGTTAGACCATCTGGACCCAAAACTGGTAGGTAGTGGGTACGAATTCCGTTGGAGGCGATGGGATATGTAATCGAGGTACAGTGTAAAAGGAAGAGATCTTAACACTCCTGTGATGTGCTACACATGTCCACGTAGTAATTCCGACCCAGCATCTTTAGTGGAATCAAAACTGGTAGGTACTGGGTTCGAATCCCGTTCGTGGCGATGGGATTTTTAATCACAGTACTGGCTCCAATTCTAGTGAGTACATCGAAGTCTAAATAGGTAATGTATTCACCACTTACAACAGCCAGCGTCACTACTGATTAACAAAGGCAGTGGTATGTGCTGTCCTTTCTGGGTTTTTTATCTCATACTAACTTCTATCCTATGCAGGCATTCGAGGCAGCCGGACTGCGTGTATAGGACAGACGTGCTTGAACCGTAACCGTATATAAGCAAGTAAATCAGCTATATCTTTAGTGGGTCCGTATGGTTATTTTCCCCGTTCCATCCAGTGATCCAGGACTGGTTCATCAGACTTGGTACGTGCTATCCTGTTTGTGGGAAGTACATATAAAACATCGAACACCGGTAAGACACTAAGAGTAGTCTATGTGGATTCAGCGGGTTTCTTCTGAGACATTTTGTCAACATTAAGAGCGTCCACCCGAGGGTCGAGGGATCGATCCTGCTTAGTAGATATAATAGAACCGTTGGGTTTTCCTCGTCCCAGTGGTCCACCAAGGGATGTGTTATGTGCTGTCCTGTACGAACAAGTGCACATAAACATAGACAGCGGCTAATCGAAGTTAAACTCATTGTAGTAACATAGCCACAAAATCGGATCGAAGTGACATGACGGAGGTTATTAGTTATCCTGTTATTATTGAAACATAAAATCATCAATCTCGTGGAAAGTGAAATGTAAAGAACCTTTTGTGGCGGCAGCGGTCTTCTACGACCACGTGTCTAACTTACCGTCCGTTTAGCATACATCCCAAACCCGATGATATTAATGTTCCCACGTGGTCTCGTTATAAAATTTACAAAAAACTTATCTTTTGCCCTTCATCAATAAAAAATTCATCTAGTAGCCAGAAATATGTAACAATAGATAAAGATAAAGTTTGTTTAACGACGCCACTGGAACACATCGATTGTAAATCAGCGGTTATTCGACGTCAGATGCATAGTTATATTGACACATGGTCTCAGAGGAAACCCGCTATGATCACTTCATGGGCTACTATTGCCGAAAAGCAGCAAGGGTTCTTTTATGTGCACTATCCCATAGACAGGATAGCGCACAACACGGAATTTGATAAATCAATTGTGTATCACTGGCTGGAATGGAAAATAGCCCATAAAATGTTTTGCGCTGCGGAGGATCGATCCTTCGACCCATCTCGCCACAGGCAGACATTCTACCTCTAGACTACGTCCCGCCCCATGTTACAATAGATGCGCCAGCACGGTGTCATACGTCTTAAAACCAGACATTGTGCCTTTAAGACACAAATTATTGTTGGCAAAATCCCATACATATTAAGTCGCTATAGCCATCTGTATGAGAAGAAACACACTGCACACACTCATATTGATATTCTAAGCCGCAATGTGTTTCTGGTCATACAAAATTAATGTTATAGCATATACATATAGCTTACTATGGACTTTTGCCTACAATACTTTTGTATCGTATTAAGATACTATAAACGAAATGGATGTAGATATTGATATTATTCTAATCAAGAAAATGTCAAATGTAATTTCAATAATTAAAAAGGCTCCATTAGCTGGGAAACATACTATTAGGTGCGTTTATACGGTGACAAAGTTTTTTTAAAAACATAATGAATTCTACCGACATCATTGACCTGGTGCCAACCCGCGCCTTCGAGATCAGTGAACTCCTTCAGTGAGAGCCAAGTGAAGTCAAATCGTGAGCAAATAAACGCCAAGAATGCATTAAAGATGCCAACGTACTTGTGTATCTAGCTAGTGCCATTAGTAACATAGTTCTGGCAATAGGGATTGTTGTTTTGCATCTAGTAATTTAGTACAATTCAAATTATTTTAGGTAAACGTACACGTTAAAGGGATAGTCCCAACTTTTAAGACAAGTGCCACGGAACGTAAGCATCTAATGCTATTTATAACATATTTCTGTCTAATACAGCATTTTTATTACTAAAATTAACATTTACTTTCGTATTATTGCTTACAATTATGTACAGTATATCCAATGCGTTTGTAGTAGCTTAATGTGGTCCTTGGACTTTTGCCTACAATAAGCTACTATAACAATTTAGATGTCCAGAAATACATAGGATATACATATATTGATATTGTAAATTTCCATAATATGCGGGTCGTGTGACGGCCTGACATCAGAATCTGCAGAGGTACTAATGTGGCCATGTCAATGATTTGTGGTTTTGATTAGGTGCATGTAGTACGGACTACTAGTAATAACGGCATGGCTACTGATAGTGAACTAGGTGACCTCTACCATAATATCGTACCAGGTTCAGCAAGATAACACAAATAATCAGAATGGACCAGTTTCCCAAGCCCGATATCAATTATTCATATCATCAACAAGACATTTTATTGGATATATTTATAGAATACTCAACGGCCTGCAAGGAAATACAGGTTTACTAATACGAGTGACTGAACGATCGATCGATCCTCTTCAGCGGACCCGTTGGCTATGTCCAGTTCCAACCAGTGATCCACGACTGGTCTATCAAAGGCCGTGGTATGTGCTATCCTGTCTGAAAGTGCACATAAAAGATCCCTTGCTCTTATTCGAAGAAGAGTAGCCTATGTGGCGGCAGCGGGGTTCCTCTGTGAACAAGTGCCGACATCACCGTGCGTTTGACATCCTATGACCGCTGATTAATAATCAATGTGTTCCAGTGGTGTTGTTAAACAAAATAAAACTAACGTGAGCCACACGTGGTGGGGGCTATGCTCATCTTACGCGAACACCTGGTACCATCACTGATTTTATCTCTAATTCGTGGGTGCATGTCATCACTGCTTTGGCTATAATTCGTGGGTGCATGTCATCACTGCTTTGGCTATAATTCGTGGGTGCATTTCATCACTGCTTTGGCTATAATTCGTGGGGGCATTTCATCTCGACTGTGTTGTGATTTTCCTTCGACTCGGCTTTATGCAGACACGCTCATTTGGCCTTGTCAATGAATTGTCGTTTAGGTTCATCGTTGATGAAGTACTTTCAAGTCGACTAGAAACTATACCAATGAACTCCCATAATGTACAGTGAGCTATACAGTGAGCAATACAGTGATGCTGTGATTTGTGGCTTCCTCGACGTACATAATGATCTTCATTTAGCACCAACATGAGAAATAGTGTGCAACGACGTGTAGACTAATCAGCACAGCCAACTTCAGCCCTGGAATTTACCCATAAATCCTCATTATTGCCCAATACCGGTCGCTAGTTTGTCTAGCGTACAATAACAACGGTTAGCGGTAATCCATCAAAGTTAACGCTGTGAAAAATCCAATGGTGGATTAAAGCCGCTGATTACAGTTTAAGACAGATGACCCAATAGCAGACGTATATCTAGACGACATAACATCGACAAGGTAGAGTTGAAGGGATATTGTGACAAAGTAGAGATGGCATATACTCACGAATCACTGCTAAAGCAATGATGATACTAGGTGTTCGCGAAAGCTGAGCGTATCCTGCGCCGGTATCTTTATCGAAACGATAAAAAAGCACAAAACAAGCAAAAGTAAGGTATTGCATCAACATATGTTACAAATAACATCGTGACTACCTTTAACTCTCTGGCGTGGGCTATTGTGACATTCCTCTTAAAATTAGAACCATCGGCTTTAAAATATATTAGTGAGCAGCATGGAGAAATGAGTGATAACCCACACAATGTATGTTTATGGAAACTACATGTATGATCGCCACAGTAAGACATTATCAGTGATTTATGGTGCATTGCCATACACCAAGTAGGTTTGTGCAAGCTTTAAACGATAAGCAATATAAAAACGAGGGATCTCATTTCAAAACCACTGAAGATGCTAAAATGGGGTTTGTTTAGGCTAGGGGTACAATAAAACATGTCTGGCTATCTGGGTGTGGGCTAGTAGAGCAGAGCCCGATTATCAGATCAGGAACTGGTATAAACAGAGTATAAATCCATAGGAACCAACGTCTGGAAACATGTATAATGCTAGTGGAAGTTACAGTCTGTATACAATTTCTCTGACAAAAGATTTCTGAATCTTAGTCTAACAAACTTGCTTTAAAGCCACAACGCACCTTTCAAACTTATTTTGCCTTTAAAGTACACGTCCTGTGTGACCATACAGGACATTGTCGACGGTAGCATGCTGTGTCTATCAAAAACGGCCAACTATATTTCGTGTCACAACATTTGTATCATGTTTTTTGTAGATAACTTTAGTTTCGTTTAACGTAGAGAAAAAAGATAAACATTTTTGAAAATAAAAAAAGGACTATTTTTGTCTGCAAATTATATAACGTTAAGTTAACAAAATAAAATATTTTAATGCAAATACATACAAACAATCTTCAGGAAAATCCATCATCAGCCATTAAAACTGGCCGATTTTTCTGAACAATTTTTGTATGTATTTGCATTACAAATATTTTTATTTAACCTAAAGTTACGTAATTTGCAGACAAAAATAGTCCTTTTTTATTTTCAAATTTTTTTACCTTTTTTCTCTACGTTAAACGAAACTAAAGTTATCCACCAAACATATACTACAAATGTCGTGACACGAAGCATAGGTTTGGTTTTTTACAGAACGTAATTCAAAATCGTAGACATAAGTTCTTTTTCTCAGACTTTATAAATACGGCCCTAGATGTACAATAATAACAATCAGAATTATACAACATATTGCATGTATACGCTCAATAAAACACACCAGCTGGATAATCATTCATCAGTTCATGTAATGATCATAAATTATGTATAAGTTCTACGGAAGCAATATTCAAGATAAAAAAACCCCCAATGTATACAGTTAAAGGAAGACTTTCGAGTCCACGGATTTCAACCTTGAACAACCATTAGGCCTTCACAAAATTAGAACAATACGTTTGTCGGTTGCCTTACAAGAAACAAACAGACTTCAGAAAGTGATAATAGACACTGGGTCCACTAATAGGTGTATGCACTGCAATATCGACTGGACATTAGATCTAGACATTGCTCTACGTCGTTCGAAAAAACCAGGAACAGACTCCACACAGGTGTTTCTGAATTTGAAATATGCCAACAATGGAATTGTTTCAATAAATATTAATACTATTCTCGGACCCAAATCGGTTTCGCAACAACCACCTACCAGGGCCGCCGGAACGATTGTGACATTGGGCGGTATACTAGCGATGTCGAGGGCGACCTTTACCTCGTCCATTTCAGTCTCTGGTGCTTATTCAGTGCTGTTAGTCATGAGCAATAATCCCACCATTCTCCCCCAACCCATACTTTCCTGTCGTGCACGCAAGGGCTGGCATGGTGTCATTCGTCTTAAAACTAGGCACTGTGCCTTTAATATGGTCCCTGGACTTGTCTACAAGTACATAGTTATTACTAGTATTAAGCTATTACAACCAGTTGGATGACCAGAAACGCATTTGGATATATTGATATTGTATGCAATAAGATTAAGTAAATATTATAATTTTTGATAAAGAAAAATGCTCCATTAGCCATAAATATGTAACAAATATCAAGCGCTGTGGCATTAGTCTCAAAATTAGGCACCGTGCCTTTAAATATACCGATTTAGAAGTAGGCATCAGTAAACATCTAGGAACTTTAATGGGAACCTTCATCATATAAGATGCATGTATCAACTGATTCGCAATCTTAATTTTTGCGACGTTAAGATAACACAAACATAAAATAAGGAATGTATATTTATTTTACATTTGAGTCTAGCTTAGATACCAACAAAATCGTTAAATAAAACCAGCTATACTATATCTTAGTATTAGACAACTTAGCAATCAAACGAATCTATCAACTGAATTACAATCCTAATGTTTGCGACGTTAAGATAACACAAACATAAAAGACGGGATTCAATTGGCATATAAAGTTTTATTCCTTAAGAACTGACATATTGCAGTTGTAACAATAACCATCTCTGAGCAAAACCTTTACCAGATGTTGGCAAGAGATTGTTTGAATGAAGGAATAAATGAACAAAATATATAAATAAATCGATGTTTAAAAACACATCATGAAAATAAACATCTGCTATTATTGGGTGAAACAGCAAGAAAACAAACACCGGCTATTTGGACCATAAATCTCACACAGGTGTGTAAGAAAATATAAGCATGTGGATGATCAGAAACACTCTAGATAGACATATGTTGATATTTAAAGCAAAAACGTTTAATTTTAATAATTAAAAATGTTCTATTATCAGCAGCATTAAGTGCACACGCTAAGGTGGCATTCGTCTTAAACTCGAGTCGGCAGTTTTAAATCTGCTCATTACTTGTACATGGCGTTGAACGTTTGCCGATCACGCAGATGGTCGATTAGGGAGATGCTCTACTCTATTTGAACTGCAGAGAACACAATCTGATGCAGATGCTTAGGCAGTGGCACTAACGAAATGGGAATATTAGAATCCATCATATTTACTGGCGTGGGATAGGGCGATTCCACCCCAGGGTACATATTTTGATGTCAGGGACGAGAGGCTTGCCGCGTTCCTGGCTTCAACTTATGTACCCAAATGTAGATATAACCGTGGGTTTGACATCCGATAAATAATAATAATAATCAATGTGTTCCAGTGGTGTCATAAAACAAGCAAACTTTATCTTTTATAATCAACCTCAAATGTTTTAAGATGACGCTTATTATGAAAAAAAGAAGCCACTTATGAGCTGAAAATACCAAAGTACACCCATTTCAATGAATTTTACACAAATATCACCTAGCTTCAAGGTGCTGTGGTGGACAGAATCCAGTATCCAATGTCAACAAGGTGCACATATGCACAAACTGCACCTCTTCCCTGCCAATGCCACTATAACCATGCAAAATACTAGGCAGTTCCCATCCAAGAATAACATTGTATTAGAACTAGATTTTCTCATACACATTTACACTCTAGTCTTTGGCCATATGCGCCCGGTGTAAAAGAACTTAAGTCCGATCGGAATGCAAGTTCGGTTATGGCATCACAAAATGGATTAAATAATAAAATACATCTTTACGGAATGAATAAAAAGTATGATCCATAAAACAAGATATTACCTACAAGTCCTAGAGTTCATGTAAGAAAAAGCGCAATAAAACTATTTGTTGTGTACAAGTCTGGTTTGGACAAGGATTCCTAGGTATGTAGGTCCTATAGCATTATACATTGTGTCTGACCTATAATATTATATTCCTACGGACTTCTATTCCTATTACACCGGCTTTAGGTAGATGTGAGCATCTGACATTTTACATTTCGTTTGTTTCTTGGCTTCGTTACCTAATAGATAGAGGCAACCTCTTGATGTTCATAATCATTAATACTCATTTCAGATATAGCGTCAATATATTACAGATTTACCATAGATATAGAGGTTGTTCAACCTTAAATATGATAAATCATTGGCGCGCTGAACGATACTATCGACAACACACCCAGACGAACGGCAATTTATGTCTATATTCTAGACGTAAATATGATAAACCTTAGGCAGTAGTGTGTGCCTAGTAACAGAAATAATATAGATGTTGAAGGATAAATGCTCGTTTAGACGTCTCGACTTCAACAACTGCACCATGCATTGGCGGCACTCATCACTACATCTCATATTTTAATGTTTATTGCTGTAGTTGATTTCTTGATACAGTGTACATTAATACCTGGGCCTCGGAACCTCATGGTTATAAAACCAAGAAAACCAAGGATCCCATTTTCAAGCTGAAATACCGTATTCAATTCAATGACAGTTTGTTATATATTAAATTATTGTTATGTTGTCATAAAATTATTAGGAGAAAATCAAAATGATAAAAGTATTATTGTGATGTTAGTAGACAATCAAAGGATAAACCTATTATTGTGATATTGGTAGACAATCAAAAGGATAAACCTATTATTGTGATATTAGTAGACAATCAAAAGGATAAAACTAGTATTGTGATATTAGTAGACAATCAAAAGGATAAACCTATTATTGTAATATTAGTAGACAATCAAAAGGATAAACCTATTATTGTGATATTAGTAGACAATCAAAAGGATAAATCTATAATTGTGATAACACTTTCGCGTTTCTTTTGGAGTTGAGTATATAGATTTGTGGAATAACGTCTCTGATTTGACCAATTGTATTATTCAGTGGGTTTCTCTTTCGGAATTTCTTTCGCGCGTTGCTTCATGGGTTCACTGTAATATGAAAACAATGCTCAGAATTTGATTGATATGGTCAAGGCCAGGTCTATTCATTACCCAGATCGTAAACTCGTTCGCATTCACTGCGTCTATCTGCTAATTATGTCGGTAATGATGCAAATCTCTGTTAGTTCACGGTTATTCAGGCTCTAATCGCTCTTTAATAGGAAGGTGGTTGTAACTATTTTAACAGTGTTCAGACATTTTTGATGTTTCGGGGTTAGTTAAAACTTATTTACGTGCTATGTCCAATTAAGTTTCAAGTACGTCTGTCATGGTCTCGACTGCCTGTCCAGGACAGACGTTAGTGTTAGTATGCTAGAGGAAACCCGCTAATCCGAATTGATAAGTAACAAGGGATCTTCTATATGCATTTTCCCACAGACAGGAATGTACATACCACGGTCTGTGTTGAACCAGTTGTGGACGCTGGTCGGTGTAAGTGGAATTATACCTACCCATTGAGCCTTGCGAAGCACTCACTCTGGGTTAGAGTCGGTACATTCCATATGCCACGAATAGGATTCGAACCCAGTACCTCGAAGCGTTAACCACTACACCACAGAGGCCGGTCGTCTCGGGGAATATGTTAAGATAGTTATAAGTAGTTAACACTAGGCATTGTACCTTTAAAAAAAAAGTTGGACCGAAAATGTTCTGGCAGACCAAGTCTTATCATGCTAAAATGAACACTCACCTACATGTAAGTGATCTACACTGAATGTGTTAGTTTGTGAGGCAAGTGGTGTTTGATTGACAGTAATAAAGCTATTATGGCAGGTAAACGAATTGTCCGTGTCCGTGTCAAGAGCTTGCTGCTCGGGCCGTACTGAGGGCGCTAATTATGCTAATTATTGCTTATGAAGCACGACTTACGAGATGTTTGTCCGTTCGGCGTTTTGGGTCAGGGGAGATCACTCACAGCAGGACAAGTATTGCAAAGAAAACTACAAAACTAAATACTGAACCTAGTCAAAAAAACCGGCCTCCGTGGTGTAGTGGTGAACGCTGCTGGCTTCAAGCTGGTAGGTACTGGGTTCGAATCCCATTTGTGGCATATGGGATTTTTAATCCCGGTATCGACTCCAACCCAGAGTGAGTGCTCAACGAGTTGGTGTACTTCCACTTACACCGACTAGTGTGCACAGCTGGTTCAACAAAGGCCGTGGTATGTACAGTCCTGTCTGTGGGAAAGTGCATATAAAAGATCCATTGCTACTTATGATAACTTATCAATTCGGAGTACTCCGAGTAGCGGATTTCCTCTATCATACTAACTTCTGTCCTGGACAGGCAATCGAGGCAACTGGACTGGGTGACCATGACAGACGTGCTTCTACCTTAATTGCATATAAGCACGTAAATAAGTTATAACTAACTACTAACTAGCTGTTTATTGGTAGCAGCTGTTTTGTAAATGCGGCGACATCGGGAATACCTCGATATCTGGGCAAGGTGTGAAGGGAGTATTATTATACTTGCTTTGAACGATATAGAACACTTCTGTGACAATTCCTCAGGGTCTTTGGTTATGAAATCTGTGACTGTTCGGATATTAGATTCTTTCAAATGTGCCCCGATGTCTTCTGTAAACGCTGGACAAATACCAGGTTTTAGTAAAGACATTTACGACAACAAACTGAAACTCATTTCACATTTCCCGCGAACTTAGAGTTATCTCTCTTAGCATATTTTTACGTGACGGCTACTGTTGCTGCCTTGCGTTCAATAGCGCGGACGTTCTGCTACCGACACAAAACGTTTTGACACCGATATTTGCATATAATATAGATGAATGTGATATGATAGTACACGATCGGCACCAGTCAAATTGTGTGTGTCGGTAACAAAACGCTCACGCTATTGAACGCAAGGTAGCAGCACTAAACGTCCAGCCTAGCCTTACGGTCAATAGGGCGAGCGCTCTAGAACTATGCGACTGGTACCGATCGTGTACTATCACACCACATTCATTTAATGTTAGATGCAAACACCGGTGATAAAACGTTTTGTCTCAGTAGCAGAACGCTAGCCCTATTGAACGTAAGGCTGTACTGACAAATTCCTGACCAGCCGTAGCGGTTCCATCTTCGATGGCCAAGGTGTCGGTATACTATTCCGTCTATTAATAGATGGAAAGTTCTTTGGCTAGCGAAGATGCACCGGTTCCGGCGCCCCTGATAGTCCTTAAAAATTGATGACGTCATGACTGCTCGCCAGCGGCATTCTTCATAAACACGAAACAGCGTCTTTAATTAACCTGCTACTATTTGCAACAATTAAAATAATATAAAAACTAGCGAAATGTGTCGATGTCAACGTTTTTAATCTTCCTTTAACATCCAATATTGGTAGACGTATTGTTATGCACTATGAACATATCCGCAGATTTCCGAACAGACAGACATGTAGAAACGTCAGTGCCACGTTTTTTCTATAGTTTCTATTGTTGAAGTCACATGGTTTTCTCCTTTTCTAGATTCTGGAAAACAAACGAAGATATAACAGTATGGGGGCATTTCATGGTATTTGTCACGTCCGTCACGATTGTTTTTCATCACGGAAATCCCGTTATAAAAGGATGAACTTTCTAATGAATTGGATAACGTGCACACTTGACTATTAATATTGCATGAGAAATATACAAATTATCTAAGGTCGTCTAAATTTACCATTAATTTCTTTAATTAGTTTACAGATTTGTCTTAGGACACCTATTTTATCACTGGTTACTAATTCCTTAAATAAATTATTAGAATGTCTGCCTGTGGCGGGATGAGTCGAGTGATCGATCCCTCACAGCGCAAAACATGTTATGGGCTATTTTCCGTTGCAGCCAATGGTACACGACTGGTTTATCAAATTCCGTGGTGTGTGCTATCTTGTCTATGGGATACTGCACATAAAAGACCCCTTGCTGTTTGTCGGCAAGAGTAGCCCATGAAGCGGCAACAGCGGGTTTCCTCTGTTACCATGTGTCAATATAACCATGCGTCTGATGTCCAATAACCGCTGATTTATAATCGATGTGTTTCTAGTGGCGTCGT
>JAUTCZ010011792.1:0-13336 GCA_032273805.1 Melanodrymia brightae | reverse complement strand
TATACACATACATACATGTATATCCATTGTATGCACATGACATACATTACACACATACACACACATGTACATCTATATTAAAAATGTGTTGGTCAAATAATGAAATACAAAGGAATAGTATACATGATTTTAATATTATGATCAGAGTATGTATCTGAATGTTTAATGACAGTTCGTCCTTTTTTGTTGCAGTATTTGATATAATGGAAGCTGTAAAAAAATTAAAGAGTAATGCAGAAATGTGTAAAAAGTACAGAAACAAGAAGCAACAAATTGACAGTGATTATGCTGAAAAAGAGAGAGAGGATTAAAAAGTTTCGGAAAAAACCATCCCAGTAACAGAGGAACAGAAGTTGGCAAAACGTAAAAAGCAGAAAGACGCCAAAAAAAGGTATATGTAATAGCTTTAAAATTAAAACTAATTTTGTTTTATTATTTTATTGTTTAAATGTTAAGGTCATTCAAATATTACATAATGTCCGGAGAGTACATGTTATTGGGTAGATTGGGGTGGGGGGTGGGGAGGGTTAGGGGGTGTAAACCATGTTGGGTAATTCATTTAGGAAGCTCAAAACTCCAATGCAATAGATATTTTTCTAATAATTGTATTATAGCTACTTTTTTTTGTCCTGATATTGACACGTTTTGTTTCATGATTTCAGGTGGAGAAATTCCCAGAAGCAGAATAAATTACTGAAAGCTCAAGAAGATCCTCCGCCTGATGAAACTGCAAGTAACGATGATATCATTGGAAGTCCTTACAAAAGTATGCGGACACTTGGTAAAGCTGTCAACAAATGTGCACGGTCACTTCCACAATCTCCAATGAAGAGAAAAGCAGTCATCACAGGTTTGGCTTCGAGAATTGGCCTCAAACTTGAAAGGCAAATGCAAACAGTTAAATCGAGGTGGGCGACCATCTCTACCAGATGATATAATCCAATGTGTCCAAAATTTCTATCTCAGACCCGATATCGTCTATACAATGCCTGACATGAAGGAAGGATGAAATTACTTTGTGGATTGGAGGGAAAAAAACTAAAGAAAGAAAATATTACATGATATTATTTTTAAGAGAAGCATTTTCTATATATAAAGAAATTCATGATCCAAATTTCATGCTAAGCTTTGCAAAATTTTGTGATTATCATCCGAAAAATGTACTGTTACTACATGAAACTCCCGCCGATCAGTGTCGATGTCTGATCCATGAAAACCATTTCTTACGCCTGAAAGGTCTTAAGGTGTCGTACGGATCTGAATCTTTCTGGAAAAGTGTACTCTGCGATCCTTCACCAAATTCTTCATGTTGGAAATTACAGTGCGATGAATGTCTTGGCGGCAAACATTTCAAGCCTGATATTGATCCAGAGGTGGATGTAACTTGGAAGGCATGGGAGTGGGTAGTTTAGCAGGATGGTAAGAAGAAGCTGAAATCTGTGATGCATGAAGGGTGTGCAGGAGAGTTAATAGAATTGGTACAGAGTAACATGAATACAGCTGTCCACCACATTCATACCAAAAGCCCAAGATTTTGAAGATGACAAAATATCTCCAAATGTCAGGATCATGCAAATGGATTTTGCGATGAGTTATTCGTGCGAGTACCAGAATGAGGTTCAAAGTGCGTTATGGTCTCGGGAATGCGTAATGCTGTATACGGCTGCAGTAATACAAAACGATAAAGTTGATACATTCCTCATTTGTTCGGATTCCCATGACAAGGGCAAAGACACAGTATATGCATTCATTCTACATTTGTACGACCATCTGATGGCACACGAAAAGGATAAAGTGGACGTAATATGGACTGATGGGCCGTCCTCTGAATTAAAAAATCGTTACATGACACACTTGCTTCACCTTCTTGGGCAGAAATACCAACAAGATTTTACATGGAAATATTTTGCGACCAGTCATGGGAAAGGGATTGTGGATGGTATTGGTGGCCGTGCAAAAAGCATAGTCCGGTCTGCTGTCATGAGTAAAAAGGATGACGCACCAATTGTTCAATCCTCTCAAAATTTTGCAACTGTAGTTGGTGGGCTACTTCATAAGACAAGTCTTTCATATCTCTGAAGAGGTCAAAGAGCGCATAACCCGCGATGATCCTTGGATAGAAGATGTACCACCAGTCAATGGTATCCAAAAACTACATATTGTACATTACAATTTCACCACCAATGTGACAAAATTGTGGATCAATGCTGTGGAAGGAGAGCCTGTCCTGGTTATTAATCACAACTCACCAGAAACTGATCCAACTTTGGGTATGGGTACAGCTACCGATACATGCACATCAACATGTAGCCAATTCTGTGTGGGAGATTGCTGTGTTGTGATGTATGATGGGGATAGTTATCTTGGGGAGATAATCAATATTATTTCTGAAGATATCCAGGTTCAGGTTATACATAGGGCTGGGAGCTATTTCAAATGGCCACAAAACCCTGACAAGATGACATTGTTAAAAAAATCCAGGCTCCTGTCGTTATCGGCATCAGAGGTCAGTTCAAATTTGAAAATTTTGAATAATTTTGATGCTGGTCGAACTTTAATTCATGTTACTAGTTAATTATTAAGACTAATAGCAGGAAAATAATTTGGAAACGACTTGTTGATGAACTGAAATGTTTTTTTTTTTTAAATACAGTTTTATAGTTAAATAAACGTTGATTATAAAGTTTAATATACGTTGTCAAGTATATTTCCGATAGACAACATTCCAGAATGTGTACAACCAACAGGTCTCCACTGGTATAGAAATTGTACAGGACAGTTTGTGAAGTTGCTAAATACATGTAAAAAAAGATGTTTTAAGTATGTATTAAAGACGGGTGGTTGTCCATCCCCTTGTACCATCCTCTAAATCTACACATATTTGACATTCCAATTTAAGTCATCTATATGCACAGTAGAATAGGTTTCTTACCATTTTTAAGGATATTTAAAGTATTCTTTTTATATTACCTAGTTATACAGCTTGTACGACAGATGACTAAATCTTATCTAGCTCATTAATTATGTTAATAAATTAAATTAAAATATATGCAGTAACAAGGTATATGTCCTGTTATAGTAAATCAGGTAAGTAGTTTTTTATGTTCAGTTAACTCAAGACTTTTTTATGTTTCTAATCGATGTCAGAATTCATGTCTCCGAAATGTCCTGTACGACAGGTAACATTTTTTGCTGTAATTTGTCAGAGAAAAGGCAAATTAGTTTATACTAATTACCATTAATTAATTAGCAATGGTGACTAACTCTGACTGGGCCATATATATTTAAATATTTCATGCCCTGTCTTTGCTACATGTGAGAAAACATGACTGATTGTCCTGTACGACTGTTTATGGAATCGTCCTAATACATATTGCCGTTGACCCCATTCTCTGCGAGTTTCAGAAGTAGCCCTTTTTTCCAGACCTTGTCAAATGCTTTAGTTAGGTCGACGAAGACAGCCAGTACTTTGTACTTTTCTTGGAAAGCATTTTCTATTTCCTGAGCGAGGTAAACTAATTGGTCGGTGCAAATGTATATGAACATTTTAATTCGCTATGTCGAGACTCACTATAATTAGGTCCAAGTACGTGTGAGTGTGTGTATATATTATATACGTCAATGTAGAGTTCAAATGGCTGGAAAAGCACGCAACAGACGTACATAAGTCATATGAATAAACATCAAGTAAAAACTATAGGCCCTAGATCAGGCTAATCATCGATCGCCATCGGTCTTTTCGGTTGTATAACCGATACATTCGGGATCGATATTCCATTTCAAAAATGTACTCAGCTGTACTTTATGACCAGCCATCTTGTTGGAACGAATCAGATTCGAGAAACTTCGTTTGAATTCGTACAACATTCAATCGCGACTTTGCGGCATGCGGGACATGGGGAGACGTAACGAAGTTTTCCGAGTTTTTTCGCACGATTTGTGGCCGATTGTAAACAGCTATTTCATTAGTTGAATCAGAATGTTTGTAGTACCGTTATTTCACTTAAATGATCTGTTAGAAAGTTGATTTTAATTTGTATGTTGAAAGCAAACAACAGGCAATATGTCAAAAATAATATTTTTGAGAAGCGCGATTTCATGGTTGTTAGGCATGCGTTTTTACGCACCCACCAAACAAGAGTCACGGGCGCGATGGTGCACGAGCGCGATCACGCTCCTTAAAACTGAAGGTCTGGTTTAGATTAAAGATCACTATTATAGAGCTTTGCTTTATTTAGCAATACTATGATCTTGCACCGCCAAATTCCATTCTAGATGATATATGCAAAGATTTGCTCAGCTACAAAGCAGCAACTCAGTTGAAGGAAATAAGAAAAAAGTATGCTAAGAACAAGGTGAGACGCTGTTGTTGCAGGTTAGCTAACGCAGGTTGGAAGGACATCATAAGATCTGTAGCTTTCACTGCCAGCTTGTTGTATTAGATGCAGTACTAGCTTTCACACGTAAATCAGTCGTGTAGCTCTAGTGTGGTGCTTTCTAACAACATTTTACAAGCGTAGAATAATCCTGTAGTCCTTGTGTGTAAAACAGGTGTTTGTGCATATCATGTTTATTATATGTTAATACTGATGCAGTGGTTATAGGAATGATCCATCTGTATGAAAAATGCATTAAGAGTTGCCTTCTGTCAATGGATTAAAATATCATTTCCTCTGAGAGAAGATTATGTGTGAAAATGGCATTCATTTGACACCCAATAGCTGGTGATTAAATTAATCAATGTGCAGAAGCAATGTAACTAAGCAAACACGCTTCCTATGTTAATATATGTTGCACATATGTTACTATTTTTGTGTATACATGAGGTTTTTTTTTAAACTATATTTATTTATACACTATGCCTATTTCAACGCCTTTCCCTTACGTGTGGACAATACAATAGAAACAAGAATGGAGCATGTGATACATATGATAGAGTTTTGTTTAATCCCTCATAGTTTTAGACTGGGTCTTGCATGTAGCTTAGCACAAGTGCGTCTGCCTGAGATTTGATGGGTCGAAGGTTTGATCATCATCAGTGAACCTGCTGGGTTATTTCCCATACCAACCAGTGATCTATACTGGTCCATCAAAGGCTGTGGTGTGTGCTATCCTGTCTGTGACATAAAAGTCCCCTTGTTAATCGGCACAGGTGGCTTATGATGCGACAGCAGCTTTCTTCTTAGACCATGTGTTGACGTAACTATTTGACATCCAATAATTTTTAATCAATGTGCTCCAGTGGATTGATTAAAAACATTTTTATCTTTAGTTTTGTAGCTGCAAAATGCAGGCATTTTCCAAATCAGATATTATCAACATCAGTGTGGACATGGCTTACACACTACATACATACTGCAATAATAATTATAGTAAACAATGTTTAAGAACAATGCACTAACTGCTTTTAAGATTAAAAAAAGTCTCGCCTAATACCGTAGATTCCACTTACGAAAAAGATCCCTTTTTTGTCCGAATGGTTAATGGAATAAACTGGTTAATAGCATATATTTGTCATGTATTACACCTGGGCGATGCAAATAAGAGGAATTTACTGTATTTGAAAGTAAAACCTTCAGTTTGTAAATATCTATTGGACACAGTACACATTGTTAGTAGTTTGTTTTCACATAGTATTCCGTTAAAATATATAGCTGTTGTCTGGAGCGGTCTTGCTTTTGCTGTGTGGGGTAATAATATGCTACTGCTTGTCGTACTTAACGATAATTAGCAAAATATAATTATATAACAATTACACAGCACTCTTTGTCTAAACTGGAATCTATCTTAGTGCACAACTCTGTATATCAGATAATTTCATTGTTCCAAATTATAATCCGTGCTATAGTATTGGATGTTTGATTAGTATTTAGTATCTGATGATACCAATTGAAAGTTGTGTCTAAACTAGAATGGTTTGTTTGGTCAGTTTTGAAACCAGTTTAGACAGAGATCACTGCATTGTAAATACTGATTTGCCAGCTCAAGGTGGTGGATTTTCAGAATTGGGAGGTTTACCAATGACTAAATTATTTTTAGTGTAGCATATAGTATTACATTAGGTTCATGGCGCTTTCTAAAGATGTCATCCTATTTTGGCAAATTGCAACAAACTGTTTCTTAACATGTAGAATTTTCCTACATACAACAACTACAAGCAGAACTTATTCTTAAGGACATAATTATGTGATTAAGACAGATATATTCAAATTTTGATATACAATCGATTTGCCTGTTTGAGATTTACATGTCCCCAGCAAATAGTAATGTTAGATACACATTATGTACACCAAACATCGGACAAGTCTTTGCCTTTAATTAGCTGATTGTGATGTGTGTCTAATCATTATTTGCTTGCATACATGTACTTTTCTGTGAGGTTGGAACATGATTGTTATACTGTAGGTGTTGTCATTTGTAGGTGGCCTCATATAACTCGGCTTCTGATTCAGTCACATGGCTATATGATTAATTAATTATTTCCAAATATACGTTTACACAGAAGGGTGTGTTCAAAAGTCTGGATTTAGATTTTCACTTATTGTAATTATGTGAATCACTTGAGAAAATCACAGAAGCATAAATATATCATTTTTATTTGGGTGATCTTAATTAAGCTAAATGTTATTTTAGCTTGCCATGTGTGACCATTACCATTAGGATTGTACTTCTCATACAGTCAGTGTTCTTTAAAATTAACTCTTTATAAGTTGTGATGTCTTGCCTTGACACGAAACATCTTTGTTATGTTAACGGCACATTAAGATGGATGCCACCAAGCTTGCACATTTAATGCTATTTTTAGCATATTTCTGGCTAGTGGAGCATTTTTTTATATATGTATATGGGTATCCAGTGTGTTTGTAGTAGCTTAATATGGTCCTTGGACTTGTGTCTACAGCAATTTGGCAGGACACAAATTATTTTTTAAAAGTACACATTAAACTATTATAACCATTCGGATGACCAGAAACATATATTAATTTTGTAGGCAATACGATGTTAGTAAAATATTAATTTTAATAATACAAAAATGCTCCATTAGCCAGAAATATGTTGCAGTGGCATTCGTCTTAAAACTAGGCATTGTGCCTTTAAAACATATATTTAAACTATGATAGCGTGCAGACGTATAATGGTCAGAGTGCATGGTGTTCTTGCTTGTTGCATAACCTGCTGGCATGCGTGTGCTGAGTGTCATATTTAATTTTGTGCTGCTAGATGAGATTAAAGATGAGCTGAAGTACCTGCGTGTGGATAGCAAAGTGCTTTCAGAAGTCTACAAACGTTTCGGTGACAATGAGGTAAGATTACATGTTGTAACAAGTTATGGCAAGTAAGACCTGTTTGACTTGTCTTTTATGAGGGAGTTGGGTGCAGGATTGTGTTTGGGGCATTCATCCGACCATTGAAAAAATTGTATAATGAGCAACTTATTAAGTCCATTGTTCTCTACTTGTCTATTGAATGTTCATTTTTTCAAACAAAAATAAAGTTTCCTACAGTGCATCCTGGCTGTGGACCGGGGGGTGGTGGGATTGAAATATTGCATTAATTAGGATCCCCCATCACATTTGTTTGTATTATTTTGACCATCTTGTCACCATCAACATACATGTACATGTATGCCATAATGGTAACATTGAAGTTCCACATTATGATTTTTAAAAGTGCATTCCCAAATCCTTGATGATGTCTCCAGAATAATATAGTCATTTGACTTAAAGTATGAATTTGCTTATGAGAGTTGGATTATAGTTTTGTTAATGGTTGTAGAAAGAACTAAACAATGCAAATCCATCACATAATAATGCAACTCTACTATGCCTCTACACCTAAATTATATTTATTATTATTATTTTATTTGTTTTTGAGTTAAATTTTCCATTTTCTACAAAAAGGATAATCTTTCAAATGCATGTACACTATTGCAATAAATGAGTCTCTAAGGTAAGGGTAGAGTCATTCATTTGATGTTTGATTAAATGTTCTAAATTAATTATTCATGGATTGCATGTACAGTATATTCATTCTATTTTTAAAACAACCAGCAACTATTTAGCTCTTTTGACATTGTTCTATCCAGTACTCACTTGCGAGTGTCAAGGGCTTTGTTTGTTGGTAGTGTGGTATACAATGTATATTTGAGCTGCATGTAAACATCAAATCAAATTGTTTAATTAATGTTATTTTAAAATACATTCCAGTGTGAACATATTATAATTTTATCTTCTCAACTTTGAACATTCATATTAATATTAATAAAAAAACATTGTTTTTAATACTTTTATTTTATCTGCACACATTTGCAATAGTTATATTTCTTTCTTGTAGAAGTTTGTGAGTTTTATATCTTATTTTCAATCGTTCAAATTGAAGTGTTTTCTGAAAACTATGTTGTTTCGTGTACATGTATAGTATTTCTAATGTTTGGAAAAACTGAAGCATCTGGCTATAGATATTGATCAAAATGTACATCTTATTGACACAGCAACCGGATATCAAAACTAAAAGCCAAAACACTTATATGTTTATCAAGCCATATTTAATTTAGTGATATTGTTCGTGATTATCAAGTCATATTTAATTAAGTGATATTGTTTGTTATGTATATTGGTTCCTGAAATCAATATGTTGGTGGGTGATTACTTATTAAAGATTTATTTATTTTTATTATTGCAACATGGCAACTGAGCATAAGAATGAAACAAATCAAACAGACAACAAAGCAGCTGTTTGGGGGAAACTTGTTTATCGAAGATAGAAATATATTTAACACATCCTGCATTTCCTTCCTTGTAGAACATCGTGGAGCCGTGTGATCAAGCTCTAGCGAGTCTTGGTGAGGGAAATGACAAACAGAAGAAAGGATTCGGATGTACGGCCAAGGCATAATGATGTTCATCTTGTCATCTCTCATATACATATATATTCCTTGTCGTTGTCATCTGTCCTCTCGCAGTTTGAGACATGTATTCGTTTCAAATAACTCTGTGGCCTTTTTAAGTGAATTGACCTCAGAGGTCATCATTTTATTATTAAGAAACAATTGTTATTAATAAATAATACTATATAAAATAACTTTAAAATATATTGATTTCAAAGGAACAATTAAACAACAGAAAAAGCTTTCTGCCAATTATGTATCGTTGATATGTAAACATTTGTCATTCAGATACGTGTTATTTCAATCTTTGCTCAGTTTATTATCCAGTATTATTCATGTATTTTGTTGATTAATCCTGCATTCTATAAGTATGGACTTGATTATAATTTATACAGATTTACTTCATACTCATATATAACATGAAGTGAGTGCACCGCACCATCTGTGTGTCATATGATGAATGTATGTCTTCAGCATGGTGTGAATGTTAATAAATTCAAATACGTAATCTTCGTTATATTAACATATTATTTGACCAGTCGAGTCCAGTATTCATCATTTTAACGTTCCAGTGTTACTGCCATGTGAATTTGTGCAGAAGATTAGAATGCTGCCACAATAATACTTGATTACATAGGTGGTGGGGGAATTTGCCACAGTGTGCTAATTTGATAGATTGGTAAATACAAATACTGTGTTGTACAGTCAAATGTTATCTTGAATACTGTAATCATGAATATTCTGGATGTCTCAAAGTATAATTTTGAATAACTGGATATCATTTACAATCTACAATTATGATCATCTCGAAAAACCCAAACTTATTATTTCAATTTCTTCAATGTTTGTAATATTGTTTATCTACATAATTATATTATATATTTATTATATGATTATAGACACCAACAGAAATGTCGAAGTGTCGTTGTATTACATAAAATTGCCTGTTTTTCACTGTACAAATAACTACAACCAATACAACTAATAGTTTGAACACTTTTATCGTCACTGCTATTGTCTGCAGAGTGGAAATGTTTAGCATCGAGTTTGGTAATTGATGGCCTTTAAATTAACAGCCATATATTTAATTTATACTGTGACAAAGTTTCTCCCAAGTCATAATTTTGATGAGATCTCAATATAAGTTGCAATGATTACATTGTGGTTGTTTTGGAAGCAACTTCACTGAAATAACTGCATTATTAATATTTTGTAAGTACATGTATTTCACTGGTGAAAATAATATTATGTATTTCTCTTTCTATGTACACACATGATATAGTTGACTTCTTTATTTTCTCATTGTATCTTTGATTTACTATTTGATGTTAGTTTAAAATTGTTGTGTTTTGATGAACTTGACTTAACTTAAGCTAAATTTAAATGACCATGGAAATGGTAGGTCACAAATAACTACTGCATTTGTTACCCATAGCAAAAATATAACGGCATTTCCTTAACTCATCATGTGCATGCTGTTAAAAGGAACCAATATGGTTCGTCATGACTTCATATACTCTTAAAATTCACCAGTTTGTCCTCTAGCACCATGCATAACTACAAGATCTTTCGTGCTGGGGTGTCGTAAAGCATTCGTTCATTCAACTACATGATCATATGTCTGGGACTTTTTCCATAGGGTGTTTCTGATTCCCAAAACACCTAATTTCAATATTGTTTTTATTACTTGATGTCTGTGATATAATCAGTCTGTGATAATCATAATTATTTGTTTGTTGTCCCAATGTACTCAGTCTCCTACACAATATTTCTGGATTTAATCAAACTTGAATTCTATATGCTAGTATATACAGGGTATACATTATGTATGATGCTTTTTGTAGTGAGTCCTTTTGCAGATGTGTTTTCTAAAACAAGTTGATAACATCCTAGCCGAGTTCCATGGATATTCCATCCTTGTGACGTGAGTCACATGAGTTACAAAACTTTTCTTCATGTGTGCTATCAATTGTAATTACAAAAATACAGTGGGTTTTTTCAGCAATTGTCGTCTTTTTCTGTTTTTATTTGATGGATCAACATGTTTGTTTGAATGAGTCATTAATAATAACTTATTACAATGGGATGGAGTGGGTTATATTCTCTTGGGAATAAGAAAATTAACCAAAGAAATGAACACTGAATTTTTGTTGTGTAATATGTTCATGTAGGTGGTCATTCCTATTATGTTGGTCAGATATAGACAACCATTAATATGAGTAGATACTTTTAGTGGATCTCTAGCTTTTCCTATTACCTGATTGTACTAATAGAAAGAAGTATTAATGATATTACCTTTAACTTAGACTATCTAATCAGCATATCCGCGTGTGTCATTAGTTATCTGTCTTTCCAGATCTAGAATACTTTTATAACACAGATTGCATAGTCACGAATATTTTGCTTTTAAATCTACATGTAAACTCACTATTCCTAATCGATGTATGCCTTGTTGTGTGATATTGTAGTAATAAATGCATCAAGTGATTATAAACATGGTATAATAACAGTTGGAACGTGGTAATGCATATCTATTACCTGGGAACAACTGTATATCTGTGATATTTTGGGTTTATGATGTAACAACTGTATGTCTGTGATATTTTGGGTTTATGATGTAACATTTGTATGTCTGTGATATTTGGGTTTGTCATGTAACAACTGTATCATATCTGTGATATTTTGGGTTTGTGATTTCATTAAATCTGAGTCTGTAATTATTGCCTACGTATTCACGTCAATTGTTTAAATGGTTGTTTTATTACTTATTTACACCTGTTCTACTGGTTTGCGTGCAGCACTTTCTAAAAAAATAAACATTTTAATAAAGCACATTGGATTTTGTTGTTTATTAAGCTGTTTAAAAGGGATTTGTGTAAGTGATATGTTTATCTCAAAAGAGAGACTTACCAATTTGAATCATTAACTCATTCGGTTAGTTTCGCTTTTTTTTAGTACAGGCCCATAGCCAATGGGTGATTTTTGTTTCAATATTAAATATTTTAATATTCAGGCCTAGTGTAACCTAAACGTCCCCCACCCACCCCTTCCCAAAATCCTGGCTACGGGCCTGTGAGTAGGGCTGATTTTGGGCACTGTAGATTGGAAGAAAACTAAACTGAAAATGATTGAATGGGATAAATATCCACATCAACAGGATGATCAAACACGTTGAGAAGGATAATGTGTTCGGTGCATTCTCAAAACATTCTTATAAATTGCAGTAAAAAGTAAGTTTTAATTTTTTGTCCCATCTTTAAAAAAAACCCACATTTACTATTGGTGCTGAATCTAATAATACTATATATATATTATAATTCTCCATTTTATTTTCAACAAATTTCATGATTTGACAGAAATCGAGTTGCCTACTTGACAGACAAATAGTGAAACGGTCGGATATGTTCATGACTTCCATATTTTTATCACGTTCAGTTTGACATGATCAATAAAAATTTCTATTGAATACCTTATTAAAGACGCTATTAGTTGCCCCGTTTCCAGATGCGGAAACGAGTGATGATGTGGAGAGAAAATTCAATGGAAATATTCGGTTTGGTTTCTGGCGTTGTCAGACGTCAGCTTGTGAAGACGTTCAGCAGTGACTGGGCAAACAAACATGTCAGAAGCATAACTAAGAGATTGTCTCGTATAGATTTATTCACATCTAAATCTGATTAATGTCCGCTGGTATGGCATTCGTTCAAAACGGCCCTTGTCTGTCTCAATCAAAAATAGAGTTGAACGTAATACTCGCCTCAGACTATAGGTAATACTGACTAAAGGTCCAGTTATACAGAGAGCGAATGCGACCATCGCGACTTTCCGCTCAAATCTCCATTCACACAGAAGCAGACGTGGTCGCAATTGGTATAAACGCTTCCATTAATATTAACGTTGATCAATCCTACGCGTTCGGGTTCGCTCGCTGCGATGGGTGAATTTCCGGTGTTCGGGGGTCATCGCACGACGTTTTGGCGGTTTTTGGTCATGTTCAAAAACTGGCTGCGATTCCCGGTTTGTATGGCATCGATTAAAGTCGTGCGAGGTCGCGGCTAATCGTACGACATTTTGACATGTTCTCGCCTGGAAATATTAAATAAAGACGTCGTACGACTTTAATCGTGTTCGTACGATTATGTCAGCTTGTCGGCAGACAATCCTAGTGAAGTCGTACGACCATCGCGCGACTTTAATCGTGTTCCTACGATGATGACAGCTTCTTGCCAGACAATCGTACAGTCCCGGGAGTCGCAGCCAGGTTTTTGAACATGCCAATCCAACGCGAACGCCGCGGTCACGTTCGCGTTCTTGTTCGCTCTGTATAAATCGACCTTAAAGGCCCAGTCACACTGGACTTGCAACCAGGTTACGACCTAGCTGCTACCAAAAAATGTTGCAATCGTGGGCAAATCGTACAAAGAGCGTGGGACTGGTCGCAGAGGTCGG
>JAUTCZ010011681.1:0-13340 GCA_032273805.1 Melanodrymia brightae | reverse complement strand
TTTCGTTTTGTGAATAAACCGTCCGTAAGGTGAGGAATCCGGACTACTGGAGTCCGGACTAACGAGGTTCCACTGTAGATAAATGTAACCTCCAAAATTTTTATGTTGCATATAGTGGAAATTATCTAATTTAAACACTTGCATCAACTTGAACAGAGTGTTATATTACACTGATTTCTCCACATGAATCTAATTGACACTAATTCTCAAATCAAGTTAATGTCGGTTTACACAAGCTACCATCGAATTATATGAAATTAAACAGATCAATCCAAATGCTTGATTTCAATAAAGCAGTCTTCTAATGGTTATACGAAAATATACTCCTTATCGCCGAGACAAGCTTGTTCCCTCGCAAATACGAAAATATACCCCATATCGCCGAGACAAGCTTGTTCCCTCACAAATACGAGAGTTATCTCCCCACATCATACGGCACTGATCATCGGCATCATACACGGAACCAGGTTTCTGGTTGCCCAACTTCAGGCTGTTGACTGGGGCATCATGCAGACAACTGTACTCACTCCGGCTGTCAGTAACAGAGAGGTAGTAAGTGTCAGGTTTTAACAACATTTAATATAGTACATATAATATAGTACATTTAATATAGTACATTCAATATAGTATAAACTACAAACTATATGTGCACATCATTTATGACAATATACTTAACAACTATGTAATTTAACTTCTACAATATTTACCAAAATATAAACTTTCATGTTACATTACATTACTGTTATTACATAAATGTAGTATAATTTAAATTGTTTACTTTGATTCTAAATTGAAAGACAAAATAATTATATTGAATATTTTTCAACAATGTAACATTTTAGGGTATGGATGATATTTGGAATTGGGTGGATGAGAATATGTGGAATGGGATGGATGAGGATATGTGGAATGGGATGGATAGGATATGTGGAATGGGGTGGATGATGATATGTAGAATGGGATGTATGAGGATATGTGGAATGGGGTAGATGAGGATATGTGGAATGGGATGGATGAAGATATGTGGAATGGGGTGGATGAGGATATGTGGAATGGGGTGAATGAGGATATGTGGAATAAGGTGGATGAAGATATGTGGAATGGGGTGGATGAGGATACGTGGAATGGGGTGGATGATGATATGTGGAATGGATCGGATGACATGTGCATTTTAATATCACTACTAAAATAACTTGCCTCACCCCAACAATGTTTTCAGTTCACTTGCACTGCAAGCAGACCACTGGAATGCAGTGTGTCCCCCATTACCACTGGCAGCCATGATGTACTTGTCAGCCAGACATTGGTTGCCATCTCCATCATGGTGGATGCCTAGACTGCGATGATAAATCAAATAATATTCTTGTAAGCAAAAGTCTCGCTATAAACAGGTTATTACAATTATATTCCTTATTATCATTGTAGTCAGATAAAGATAAAGTTGGTTTGCTTAATGACATCACTGGAGCACATTGATTAATAATCAGAAATGGTTGGATGTCCAACACAGAGTTGTGTTGACAAATGATCACAGAAAAAACCCAGTGCTGCCGCCACATGGGCTACTCTTACTGCTTAGCAGCAATTGACCTTTTATGTGTACTTTCCCACAGACAGGATAGCACGTGTATAACACAGCCTTTGATGTATGGTCATAGATCACTGGTTAGAGTGGAAAAAGAAACAAACAGTTGCACTACGGATCGATCTTTTGACTTCATACTCCTTCGGCAGACACTTTTGACCTAAGATACGTCCCACTCACCTCATTGTAGTCAGATAATGAATTTAATGATATTATAATTTATCTTTAAAGTAAAAAAACGGGTAACATTGTAGGCATCTACATAATTTTTTCTTCGATTTCTTGTATGGTTTGTACAAGTGGTAAAGTTGTGGGCATCTATTCCAATGCATTTTTTTGGATTCCTTACATGGATCGGCCAAGGTGTGAAGTTGTCGGAATCTAATACAGTATCCATGTTTTTTCCTACATTCCTGACAAGGATTGGCCAAGAGTGAAAGATTTCTACCACCACTCCAATAGGTTTTACTTAAATTCCTCACATTTCAGATGATGCTGTAGGCCACAACACAAATGTCTTTATAAGAACTACAACACTAATTAAAATGTGATAAACAAACCGAGATATTAAATGAATGTACCTGTGACCCAGTTCATGAGCTAGTGTCAATCCAAGGTCTAAACCTGTATCCTGGATCACTGAACACCGCTGCATGTGTTTACATAATCCACCAGCGTAGGCCAAACCCGACGTTGACTCACGTCCGTAACTGGCAATGTTGCGTCTGTGTAGTTGAAAGAAGAAGAATTACTGCAGTGGTTGTAATAATGCATTTAATCACATCAAACTGGCAAAGAACATGTCTAGGAAAGTTCAGAAATAGCAAATTTTAATCAATTAAATTTAATTCCATTGAGACTAGTATCCTGCCTTACGTTCAATAGTGCGAGCATTCTGCTACCGAGACAAAATGTTTTGACACCTGTATTTGCATCTACATTAAATGAATGTGATATGATAGTACATGATCGGTACCAGTCGCATAGTTCCAGAGCGCTCACACTATTGAACATAAGGCAGGTTACTGACTCTGAGGTAGTCGTTAATGTTTTGGTCTCATCAACATCTGTTACAGTAATAGAATAATGATTTACTTTTCAATTCAGTTTTGCAATTTCTCATAGGACTTCAAACATGTTTTTGTGTGATATTAGAATCTTGATAGAAGTAAAAAGTTGACAAACCTTGTAATGAGCACAGCACCATCAGCATGTTGTGGGTGAGAATCATCTGCGGGGTTGAATCGTTCCTGCCACTCACAGAAGGCATTCAGAGTCGATACAGCATCATTGGTGATTTCTAGATCTTTCTGCAGAATACAACAATTTATATCATCTTTATACATGTAGTAGTTCATGGAAACACACGCAAAACAATTCAAACAAATATATACTTTTCTGAAAACAGTATCCATAATTTGCAAATATTTGATAAAAAGCACCTTAAAGTTTTAACACTGGGCATGTTGTTGTATCCTTTCAATACATGTAAAAAACATTGTAATTAATTACCTGATCTTCCTGCAGAATTGTTAATGTTACAACTGATAATACAATCTGATCACCCAAGCTTCCATCAAGAAACCGAAGAGCAGCCTAAAAGAATATTATCATAGTATTAAAAATGTGACAACAACAGGAATTTGAAATCCAATCTACAGAAAACATTGAATATAATTTTAACTGAGAAGATACATTGATTGTTTATAATACATATTTAAACATGTGTAGATACTTTGACGAATTTTAAAAGAAAAACAAAAGTTAAATAGTGTCTCCTGTCAAAATTGTTTTATGAAATAACCAAATGTAGTCCAATCCTTAACCAATAACTTTATGGTCAAGTGTCCTTGACCAGTAACTTTATCGTCAAGTGCATTTGAAGGAAACTTTTTTCGGTAAATTATTATATGCACCATATAAAGAATTGAAGTGAAAAGAATTTGGAGAACTCACAATATTGATAGCAATTAGGGTGTATCTCTGTGTGTCGTCACCATGGAACGCAAACATGTCTGAATCAGCAACAACCATCAATTCGAGGAACTTTTTGTCAACTTGACGACGAATTCTGTGGCTTGGGATATGAATTTTCTTATCAATAAGGCCCAAATCTAAGATAAAAATACAATGAAATTATGATGTGTAATTGTGTTTTCTTAACAATTGCTTATTAGTATTCAAAACTGTTCTAGGGGCCACATCTTATAATCTTGTCTTAAAATATCATTTGTCATTTCTTTCAAAGCATTAAACTTGGTAATACATATCCTGTATTAAGCAGCCACCTGTCTTAAGAGGTCAATGTTTGATAGTATCTTTGATAGCTGTTTAAAACAGGTTTCATTTTATGCTAGACAAAACAAATGGGTCTGGTCATTGTAGACAATGATGTTAGTGCATGTAGGATAGTAACCACAATTTCTAAAACATTTTATACGCTTGTTCAAATTTATAAATATATTTATAAGTTTTTTAAAATTAAGTGAAATTGCATATAATGTATTTTTATGAATATAACACCACTAATGTGTTTCTGTATAGTTCGAACACTTCTATTGTTTAGAAGTGTAATAGAACCGACACATTTGGCACCAAAAACCTGTGACTGATCCCCTTTGATAAATCATTTAATACATTATTATTTTAATTTCAATATTACATGACATTTTTCTTTAATGAAGTAATTGGACATCACCTGTTACATGGCAAGTCTTCAGAGAGCTTGAGCGTTTGAAAACAACATGGATGTTATCTGTCTGCAAACCAGGAACATGGTGGATGTGCTTATCTCTGATTGGTTGAATAACCAGATCATGATCTGAAACGCTGATAATTCCATGCTGGAATCAATGATATTTTATTATATTATTTTCTTGAAAATCAACAAATATACATAATTATCATAACTGAGCTGTTAATAAAATTAGTGTAATTTTTATTCATGGAAACAAAATCAAATTATTTATTATTATAAAATTAAATAATTTTAACACGTTGACTGCCAAGCCTTAATTTACTATTAAGCAACACTGGTTTTACTACGAGATAACTCGTAGTGGCAAAATATGGTACACCCACATCTACGAGTATACTCGTAGTCGGCAGTCAACGTGTTAAAGATATTATAAACAATAATTGTTAATTAATATAAATTATAAACATACATAACAATAAATCATGTGCATTGAAATATCAAGTTATTTTATTTAAAAACATCTATAAATTTTCATAAATTTATGATTTGTCATACCAAGCCTTTGCAAATGCTCAAAGCAGCCTTGGAGTCATTATGAAGAGGCGATGTTCCTATGTAGTAACAGCTCTCTTCATTGGCTGTACAAGGTAAGATCATTCGGTTTCCATTGGTTGATATTCTTTGAACAATACATCCTGTATAAAAATATAGAGATAACTATGCTGAATATTCTATGACAATCATATTTGTTTTAAAAGTTCCGCTTTTTTACAATATTGTTATAACTTAAACTATATTATGTACTGGTAAACATACAATTCACAAGGCCTCTGAATCATTCATTTGTTATTAGTGTATTCAAATCTGATGATCAAAACAAGGAACGCCTGTGGCAAAGAAAAATTTAATTTCTTTAAAATGTTTGAAAACTGATTTTATCTTAACTTTAATTAAAAAAAAGTGTGTTTAACAATAACAAGAGTACAGTAAGTAATTAAATTAATTACAGATGAAATCCTATTATTTGCATTTTTTCCATAGACAGGGCAGTACATACCATTGAACTTAATGCACTGGTGTTTGGATTGATCCTGTAAAGCCTCAAACTTTTAACATAGTACAATCACATACTTTTGGTTGTATACATACACAATGTGTGCATACCATACATGTACATATGACAATAACAAGTTGATATTACAGCAGTAAATTGTTTTAGCCACAAAACATCTTTTTAAATAAACAAGACAAATTATAGTGTGTATATAGGATTTCTGATAACAAGTATATTTTATGACATAAACATTTTTATTTAATAGATGGAAGGATAGACAAATATATGCGGTGTTTATGGTATACATGTACCTGGTGGCAAGAGGGCCTTGTTGTGGTCAAGCTTTAAGTCATACACCTCTCCAAAAGCCTTGACCTTGTATTGCAGTGGTTCTTTCTGTCCATTGGTCATCCGCTTAAACCGACTTCCTTTAACATGCTGTGGGACTACAAAATTGTAGTGTGCAACTGAAACAATAACAAATATGGCATACATGTACAATAAGCTTTGTTTCTTCCATTATTGATCAAATATAATTTTTTAATATGTATAAATAAAATACCGTATCATATTTATATAGTGGGCACATTATTTTTAACCTACATTGTAGGTCAGTCTATTTACAAATCCTGGATACCCATGCTTCTGATTTTACTGCATGGATTTTATTTCTATGGATATGAAATGTTGGAATTTCCACCTTTTATCACTGTCAACATAAATATTGGATGCTCTCACCATCAAGAATGTTCTTCACTCCAAAATAGTGTAAACGGTCGTCTTCATTTAGGTTTTCATGGAACTGAAAGACATAAGTCAAATATATATATATATAATTATTTCTATATAGATGTATAATGTATTGCAGTAAATTGCACTGTAAAACTACAAACCTAGAAGACCCCTACCACTACCATTAGCCAGACTGAGTAACTTTTAAAGCAAATCTTAGTGTTCCAAGAAATTTTGTTTGGGAGGCTATGATCCCCCTCACATTTAAAAAAACTCATTTCAATTTCTCACACAGGCTTGAATACATAGCAATTGCTTTTGCACAAAAATATTGTAATAACATCTGTTGGCCTACATGTATATGCATTTTCATTATTCATAAAAAATATAACTTACATGTAAATTACGAAAATTGGAATTTTCAATAGTGCACTCACTTTTCAAGAAATTGTTTAATCAGCATAATAGACATCGAACGTTTGGTTAGTATAACACATGGTCTACAAAAGTAACTTTTCTACTGCCTTAATGGCTATGGTTTCGATAAGCATTAAAGGAACTTTTAAGTGCACCCTTTTAAAAACAGAACAGCACATACCATAATCTTTGATATAATACATCAGTTAAACAGTAATGGAATTAGGAAAACCAAAATGGGTCTACTGACGAAGTGGATTGGTCCGATTAAATTTAAACACAGACATTTCACCATTGAACTACATCTTACTCCATGCAAATTGATCATAATAAAAGCGAAAATATATTCCTCAACTTTACCTCACCCAAGGCCGATATTAAATAAATTGACTTACCTGTTTGAGTGTCGTAAATTCATGCTGACTAATAGTGCATGTAACTATCAATAGGAAAAATAGATTCATGTTTTAAATAAACCTGGTAAAATGCAGCAGGCAATCCCAATTGAATGGAAAGCATTAATACCAATTTCAACAAGATTTCAACTTTAATACACAAGTGGAATATTAAACTTTGCAACAAGTTTCTCATTTAATATGGTTCGTAACAGACAATTCTTTAATAACCAAAACAGCCAATCACAGTCCAATTAACATAGTCCATCCATATTAGAACACACCCAGCCAAACTGATACAGAATACACCGAGTGCCTCAATAACGTAAACAGCAATCATTGTGGGATAAATTGTTTTCTTGTTTTAATGTCAAATTAAAACACACCCGCTTGTTCAAACGAACATAGAAGCATTAGATGAAATGTCAATTTGATTTGTGTGATTTATGGTGACCCGGTCACAATCCTATGTTTGCAAGTAGATTCTATTCAGTAGCCGAGTTACAATGGAATATTTAAAAAAAGGTCTACACTTTAGTATTGTACAAAAGTTATCGACAAAAGGTGGAGGGATTTCGATGTTCTTTATGTCACAATACAGCATGAGATGTAGGTAACAGCTACTGATTCTATCATTGTGGAATAGTACCTATACTCAAACCTTTAATAACAAATTTACAATTGATATTTCAGTTATTGCACATTACTAACTTAGGGACCATGCATAAATGTCAATGTGTTTCCCAATCTGCACAATGTTCGGAATGGGGGTAAAAGCCAAGTTCGGATTCCATTTCATGTAAAAACATAGGTCCACAGTTGATCTATGTTTATGTTAGGATTAGAAGGGGAGGGTGGGGGTCAAACACAATCCTAATATTGTGCAGATGGTGAAACACATTGACATTTATGGCCTGTATAATTATTGCACATTTTAAATTAAAACTTGCTCCTTTTAATTAACGTTTGGCATCACTGTTGCTATTTGATAGTCAAATAATAGAAGCCGGGTATCGGACAGTAACTCTGGACAAATATCTGAAAATCAGAAGTCTCAAGCTTGTAATGGAGTATTTATGGTACATGGTGATGGTACATGTACAAATGTACTAACTTCAGCAAGTACTGTAGAAACAACAAAAACATATTAAATATATCAATTTTAATTTTTGACAAATCTACATGACCCATGCCAAATATAATAGTTATTCGCAACTGTCCAAAATTATACAAAATAAGCAGCTTAAAAATTTTTTTTTATAGAAAACATTAAAAACCACCGCAATGATATAATCATACAAGATAATTTATAACAAGGTAACAAAATTAATATATGATAAACATAATTAATACGTGCACGTGGGAATCAGTAGTGCAATAAATATACATACATTTGTGTATATGAAGATTGCTTTCTTAATTTGCCGGTGTAAATTGTTGCATTATTGGAGAAGTGTAGAGGCATAGTACACCAAAACGCTGACAGGGAAGATCACTTCGTGAAAAGAAAACTTTTCGTAAATGACTTTTGTCAAATTCAAAATCCTTAAAGGCTCACAGTCAGTCCCAAGTTTTAAGATGGATATGTCACTGTACGTGTGCATCTAATGCTATTTGGAACATATTTGTGGCAAATACCCGGTAAGTGTTTTTTCAGTGTATTATAATATAATTAGTGTTTACTTACTGTAATACATTTTGTTGCTTACGATATCAATATACAATATACATGTATGTATATCAAATGAGTTTGTAGTACATGTACATGTAGCTTAGTACATGTATGATCCTTGGACATTTACCTACAATAATTTAGTACGATACAAATTATTTTAGACAAACGTACCCGTTAACATACATACTACATGTATATAACAAATTGGATAACTAGAAATACATAGGATCTACATAAATTAATATTGTAAGCAGACATGTTACTAATAGCATTAGATGCACATGTGTACGTTGGCATCCATCTTAAAACTCAGGAGTTACACATAATTATTAAGAAAAGTCCTGCATCAAACCTGATACATGTACATGTATAATTACACAATGCATATCACAGATCATAACATGCAGTCATAACTTGGTATATTATAACATATTGTAAAGGCAATGTAAGAAACTCACGCAAAAACAAGCGATATAAATTTAGGCAACTCAAACAAGAATTTGCATCAAATCTAAAATCCAAGTACATGTAATGAGACAGACTTCCAATATAAAAATGCTGGCCTCAACTTACTAAAGAGTAATAATATAATTATTGTAAGTTATTAACAGATTAATCATAACAATAACAAATCATAGCCAGGGGGCTCACCATGTCAGTAGCCCAATTAGCCAATTGATTTTTTCTTAAACAAACACATTGCTTAATAAATTTTAATAATAATTATATTTTGCCAAAACATATTGCTTTAATTGGTCACTTAAAAATTCCAAAACAATTTTAAAAAATGGGCTACAAGAAAAGAATTCCCAGTGTTATCCCTGGTAACTCAGAATCAGGGCTGGCTAGATATTGTATTACTCAGTTATAACTTATTTACGAGCTTATATCCAGTTGAGTTTCAAGCAGGTCTATTCCGGACAGCCCAGCTGCTTCGACCGCCTGTATTGACCACGACAGAAGTTAGTTAGTACGAAAGAGGAAACCCGCCACTCCTATTTTATAATCAGCAAGGGATCTTTTATATGCACTGTCCCACAGACAGGACAGTACATACCTACTAGTCTTGAATCCAGTGGTCTAACCACTATACCATGGAGATTGGTACATTTTATTACATAAAATGTTTTCTATGCTCATCAAAATAGATTTTTTGGGAGGTGTATATGTGCATATGAGTGATCGTTCCTGCAAAACGACAGTCACTTATATGTATACTGTATCAGATAAGTACATCTACATGTATATATTTATACAAGTTTACATGTATACAGATCTTACCGAAGTAAGTGAGAGCATATCTAAATGGGGATAAAACCTTTGGAAAAGATCTGTACAATAAAACATTTTCAGGAACAAATATTAAATATTATATTGAGTCACATTTTCCTGATTTAACTTGAACACCAAATATCTTCAATTACATGTACATGTATATAAAATTATGTACATTATAAATTTAATATAAATAAAAACGTAGCATGTTAAAAAATCTGAAACTTATACATGGATATATAAACATATTAAAGACAATTTTACAAAATACAGAATGTACATTAGTCTGTAGGCCAGAACAAGTGCTCGGTACCATGTGGGGGCACTGAACGTCATTGTGTTTGTCCAATATACAATAATAGGGAAAAGGCCTGCATTATATAAAATAAATATATCATAGTTCTTGTTTAGAATTTGTTTCCCCGGAACTTTCAAACAAGTTGTGGGTGGAACCTAAATGAATACACCACACATCTTTAACAAAATATATTATTTCTAACTGGCTGTAACTGACCACAATCTACCAAAATGTGATGCACTGTCAATATACACTGACCAATGTATACTGACAGTGGTGATGTTGAAGTGGAGGGTCCTTTTAAACAAACCAAAACTATGTGTTAAATATACAAAACTACCTCATTCTTTCTACTTCGTCTCTCCCAAGACGGGCTTGACAGAATGAATCTTGTTTGAACCCGCTTTATTCCAAATACTTTGTTGGTTTATATCATGTTTAACATCAGTGTATGGGATAACCATCTTGACTGAGGCAAATTCAAAGTAGACTTGTAAACTAAATCTACATTTTCATTGCCATAGATGCCAACATGACAGGGTACCCAACACAACATGACTGGGTACCCAACACAACACAACACATTTTTGGCAAATGATAAAAAGACACTTTTGTATCATCATCATCATCCCAATTACAAAATGTAAGGGAAGTTCCCGCTTCATGTTATGTAAAACATGGGGAGTCTGTAAAATAATAGTTGCCTGTGTTTCAGCGGTAAAAAATTGATTCTGTATTGGGAAATGTCATAGAAATTGACTGAATGAGTAGACTTTCAGCCTCTGATGCTGTCATTAACTACTTTCGTGTACAGGTTATTGTGCATGTCTTGCATAAATATCCTACTGTTTGAACATTGGATTACAATCATCGGCCATGTGTTGTTTACAATCCTGTGATAACCTAAATGAGGTTAGCGATAATGAAGTTGATGATAAAGAAGTTGACAATATGCTTCAAACTGATAATGAAGATTATTTTAAAGTGTATTAAAAATGATGGTATGAGGACTGAAATAACTTGAGGATAATAAGTACTCTACTAGTAGTACCACAGCTGAGATCCCCATCCCAGCAGTCTCATTTTATTTATCTTCTTGTGTTTGAGCAAAATATGCATTTATTTGTACATGTATGTAAATAATAGTTTCTTTTATAATTTAAATGCAGTTTGCAATGGACCTATGTTACTAAACATTATTTCTCTTAAATATATCATAGGAGAATACAACTGTAGATGAACATACTAAATTTTGAGTCTAACTATAATTATAATAGTACTTTTTAGTAGTTTTTAATTTTTTCATATTCTTTTTCGAATACATGTACACGTCCTTGAACATAGATATTTTTAGATAAAGCTGTCCGATTCAGATGTCAATCATATCAAAATGTATACTAGGGAAGTAATACTACTTGAAAAATGGCAGATGGTTTAGCCCCCCAAAATGGTACCGGTCACTCAAATTTGGTGGGTCTGGCCCACAGACTACATGTAGATGTACAGCAATATAATTGAGATTGGAATGTTAAACATACCGGATACGATTGATAAAAAAACTGTTTAAAATAATGGTAACAACTGTATAAACTATAATATATATACATGTATAAAAATATTGTTAAAAGACTTTTACAATGTTTCTTTGTCAATTACAATTTACATTTTCATCATCATCATGTGATTTAAATTGTAAACTATATACAAATTATTTTTATATTCACCAACACATAAAGGTTACATGTTTGCACATTTCTTTCAATTGCATAGGAAGGTTTCAACAAAATATACACATGTATACTCTAGTTACCAGGTAAATATTAATCATATAAATTATATATTACAGTAAAATATATACATGTAGGCTATGTAGAATCAAGAATTTATCATTTCTGAACTTGTATATATAAGATAAAAAATGAAATACATACATGTACTGTAGATCATGAAATTAACGCATCACTAAATTTATGAGAGTAAGGGTGGTCAGACTAAAATGCGACATGAAATTAATGCAAGTAGTCTCCCTTTGATACAGTACTTTTTCTAACAACACGTTTGTGTAGCAATCACTATCAGTTAACATAAATGCATTACATTATTAATGCAAATAATTCTCATTCGCATTTTTCGCATTAATTTCAGGATCTACAGTATACTGTATCATAAGTGTTACTGTACAGGGTTTTGAGGCTATATGCAACTGAATTTGGTGCTGGGCTACCAGAATGTTGACGTGTGGTAGCCCAGTGGGCTACCATTAGAAAGCATTTTTTCCAACCTTGCATTACAGGTACATATAATTGCTGACAAGTTCTGTAATTAAATGAGGATGGTCATAGTTTCAAAAATGACATCTCCTGCCAAAATGATTAAATTGAGTGTTGGAATATGTAATACGTACCTTAAGATTTTCATATCGAGATTAACAATTATTTCTTTTATTGATATATTTTTCACCGTTTTTGGGAAAGCTTTAATCTCACACGGGTCTTTTTGAAATTGTGGTGTTGTTTTTGTTCGATATAAATGTACATGTATATGAATAATAAATAATCTTTATCAATTAATTTGGAGTTATTAATCACAAACAAATGTTAAAATAGCAAAATCAGATTTTGTGAACTATGGCCATCCCCCTTTAAATATATACCGTCGGATTATAAATACATATTTACGGTAACATATTGACTAGTAGTAGTACTTTTACATGTGCATGCGGACATTACTAGCATTGCCGAGACTAAAACTCTACTGCTGGGCTAAATCCCATTTCTACATGTACCCATTAATTAAAATGTAAAGTTGATTTGTTTAACGACTCTATTCAATCACATTGATTAATGATCATTGGCTATTAAATGTCAATCACATGTTTATGTCAACACATTGTCTCAAAAGAAAAAACACCGCTACCACACAGACTACTCTTATAAGCAAGGGATTATTAATTTTATGTTCACTTTCCCACAGACAGGATAGCACACACCATAGCTTTGATGTATCAGTCATGGATCACCGGTTGGATCAGAAAACAGCCTGTCCACTGATGAGGATCAATAACTTAATGTCATGTACCTCAGGCTACATTTGTCCCGATCTTAGTTAATTAATGACCAAAATTGCACATATGAACCTCTAAGCAGGTAACTGGGAAATAACCAAGCTAGAGGTTATTAATATGATCAGATCTGGCAAAAACAGTCAAAGA
>JAUTCZ010011570.1:0-13340 GCA_032273805.1 Melanodrymia brightae | reverse complement strand
AGAATATTTCCTGAGTATATATATTACGTCATATCCTCCCATAATGCAATAGAAAACGTATGAAATACGATTTAGTAAAGCATGTCCGGATGGCGAGATATCTCGCCTACAGTGCTGAGTGGAAGTTTGACGTCGGCGAGATATCTCGCCTACAATGCTGAGCAGGTTAAAACAAGATGAAAGTCATATGGAAATGCAATGGAGAATTAGAAGGAAAGTTCAACTCTTCGTGTGTGAGTTAATGTTAAAAAACCGGCTCATGGTTACACACATGTATTTTTTGTGTGTATACATTTACAAAAAAAAAAAAATCCTGTTAATTATTCTAACTATTTTGTGTGCGATTGATTAATTTGCAGTTGTATATATCACAAATACATATTAAAATAGCAAAATATAGCACTTACAACTATGAGACTGTAACTTTAATAGCATATTTATCATGAACCAGCGATATGCAAATAAGAGGAATCTACTAAGTCATAATCTGAAAAGTCATACCAGAGGACAGATTTTCTACATGCTTCAATGTGCTGTCATGTCCTCCAGTGCTGGAAACATTTGTGGCTGATGATTCTGACTGGTTCATTTCTACATCGTCCTCGGATGTGAAATTTGAGTTTGATGTGGCAGTGTCCTGTGTGACAATAACATCACAAACTCTCTCCAAGGATGGAATATTCACAACAACATTTCCATACATTGGTCCCGGTATGTTGATATTTATAGGCGCTGTACAACCGGTGTTTATAATTGAAGATTCTGTCACTGTTTTGGTGGACATCCTGGCGTTTCTTTTAGAGCTGCTGTTGGACTACTGTCTTGTGCAACATATAACACCCTGAGATGACATCCCAGACCATAGAGTAACTTGATGTGTGTCTCGTATTCCTTAGACTGTATGACAGCAGATTAATTCCTTGTAAGAACAGCTCTGGAAGTGTAAGTGTGGCTTTAAAAATACAGAAGAATAATTTACAACACCGAATAATTACTCGGCTGTGACAATATCAAGTCGTTTTTCTGTTTTCGTCTCTGTGAGATTAAATGTTTTCTTTGTATACTCACTCAAGTAAACTGTGGTTTTTCCAAATAGGTGATCCCCCAATTAATGCAGCTACACGTGACATCTGTACGGTTTCTTAACAACTGATCATTGATATTGTAACTATACTGCAATCGATCTCCTGTGACGAAATTCTTAAGAGTTAATTATGTTTACAGTATTGAACATAATCATTGTTAACTAGAAAGTTATATATCAAGAAAACACAGATTTACCTGTGTAAAATATATATTAAATCCTGCTTTTGTGTTTATTGTGTTATGACTTACTAAGTATATTATGTACAAACGTACATGTATATATGTGTCCAGTGTACACATACTAATTGTATGCGGTGCTTATTTATAGGAGAATATTGTTATGTGCACTTTCCAGGCATCGAAATAAGCACAACGGCTGGTAACCTATTTACAGGTTACCACAAAAACGGACATGGTTACCATAAATTCATCAATTTTAATATTCCAATTATTATTAATTAGTGCAAGCAATGAACATTGAAAATTTTGTGGTGATTAAATACAATTCCACAGCGTAAAATTACAAATTCTGCACCTGTTTTGCATGAAAATTGAATTTCCATGGACGAACAACTATTCTGCATTGTGGGACAAATTTTTCTACGTCTGCGGAATCCAGTGGGGAGTGACACACACGCACACACACACCACACGCATACAACCATATGAACGCAAACACACACACACACACATACACACACACACGAACGTGTAATAGACGTATAATTATTCGTAATTCTGTACATTGTATGATTCAAGTCTGGTCTCTCATCTTAAACGCATTATTGATATATTTATTCAGTTCTTTATTTATTGAACACTTGCTATAGCTTCGGTGCGCAGTAAGTTGGGTGCAATTTAGTACAAGAAATCGAAACACCCGAAATCACTTGACGTAATTTCGTTCGGAAACGAAACTACCGTTCGCCGACAAATTTTATGGAGAACGAAGATTCGTTAGACATTTCTATCATGTGGTAACCTCCCGGTAAACTGAATGAACGTGCGACTTATTTCGAAGCCTGCAATATTATTTCTTCTATAGTTCCAATGTTCTATTAATGTACATGTATGGTAACCCATGTTATAGAAATACATTTTAAAATATTTATTTGTGTACAAAATGATGTCCTGACGTAACAGGCATCTTTGTAAACAACCGACTGCGATGGATAATGCTATAGTTCAATGATTATTTCAACTTCCATCATGCCTAGCAAGCAAGCCTAAAATAGCTTGATTAAACCTGAATAACGAAATGAATACAGCAACAGGGCATATAATTAGCAATGTTAGCAAATAAACTCAACTGGTGTAAAATACATCTATCACACTATATCTTTGCCTGTAAGAAGGAGTTTAAAAACCAAGGCAGTTGACTTATAAGAGGGTCAATGAACATATAAATTTTGCGTCACTTCGTGTTACGTGTCAAAATGAACATTGTGGAAGTCTTAACTGCCCTAGTCGTTACTAACCAAACCTTTTCATCTGTAGACCAGGTGCTAATATTACATTAAAAGTTTATTTAAACCATTATAAAAAAGTCGTCTCATACCAAAAACACTGAGTGGAGTTGTTACATAACATTTAAAACATAGCGTGACTAAATGGGAACACCATGTGAATGTTGTAAAATGTCCCTAATGTTATGACAAAATTCTTTTGGGGTTGTTAAAGTAAGAGACGGTTTATCTATATTTCTTATAAACGCATTGTTAAAATTATGATATGACTTTGTAATCACAAATAGATTTAATTTTGCAGCAACAGAGGGACAAAAATTGTGTTTAAAAAACAACAATGCCCTCGTGTTGTTTTGTCACTGGCTGTTCAAATTGAGGAGGGGGCGTGAAGTTGCAAGTTCTATTGCCGTTATAGGGAGGTCCGGAATGTCTCCCATTAATGGCCAACCTGCGTCGTCTGTTTATATCTTTCTAGAACTACGGTAATGAAAGGCCAGTCTAGTGCATACCCAGTCTATTCATGACAAAGGGCCAGTCTAGTGCATACCCAGTCTATTCATGACAAAGTCAGATTTTGTGAAGTAATCATTTTTACCGATGGCATTGCAGATAATGCAATTAATAATTTTGCTATGCAAACCCTGAAAATACTGTTAAGATTTATTACTTTTAAAAGAGCAAAAAAGTTCCTATTTGTTACATATAGAAATAGTATTGCGTTCTTATAAATGAATCAAGAAAAAGTTTGGTTTTTCCCCCATCTTATAATTGTCTTACAGGCAAAGATATATGCCAATTCGTTTGAAGTAAATATACATTGCAAATTGATACATAAAAGCAGAGCCTACCCATCGATTTCACTTTCAAATTGTTTTGGTAATTTTCTGTAAATCTTTTTCAAATATTGCTAATGGCAAGTTATTCAATTTGGTAACCAACTGGGCTGGGTCTGCATTTACTAGTAGTTCCAATAGTATAACTAATTAATATAATATATATAACTAATTAATATAATATATATATATAACTAATTAATATAATATATATAACTAATTAATATAATATATATAACAACTAATTAATATAATATATATAACAAGTCAAACTTTGAAAATTGAAATGCTATTTTCTTGAATATTTATTTAAATGACAAATGTTTGCTATAAGATTGACAGCATTTACTAAAGAATGGCAGAGAAAACAATGTTAGCTTGCGCTGACAGTGTGTGCAACATGTTGAACAAATGTTATTTATTGCTCATTATCTGCCCCGAATGACAGGAAGTGATGACTATAATGCAGGCTATATAGATGCCATTCTGTTTTCCTTCCAGGACATTAAACCGCTAGCATAATTATATTTCTTTGTTCATTCCAATCACATTCAAATTGTCAGAGTTTGACTATAAATATTCTGTATTTCTAATAGTAATAAATATTCTTTATTACTCCAGCAAACACTAACCAGAGAAAATAAATATCATTTTATTGGGATGTTAAAACATTCCAGCCAGACAGTAATGTTAGTAAAATATGACGTCATAAATTGTAAACATCGCGGAGAACTATGCAAAATCTTTTTTCCAGTTACATCGACGTGAATTATGTTTTGGGAAATGTTTCACAATGAAGTAACTGGAGTAATAAATAGAATATTAAACTCACTACCCTGTATTATAAAGTCTAAGTCTCTTGTGAAATAATTTTCATTTTAGTCACACGCTAAAGCTTGCGACAAATGAAAATGATTTCACTTGGGACTTAAACTTGATAATGCAGGGTAGCAAGTTTATATCCGCTATGTATTTCTAATAGTAATCAAATTAACACCAACTTGAGCAGTAAACAAGATTATGCAATGCTCATAGATTTTCCAATGTAAGCTGCATCAAAATAAAATAAGTATTAAATTCAATCGAAGGATTAGACTTAAAAGACGGCTTTAAAAGTGAGTATTTGATGGAGATGACAACAATATGTTAGTCCATTAATCATCAAGTTATCATAATTCTATTAAGGCATTACAACACAAATTTATGATGCAGTACACATGACAAAACTCTTGAAGTGAATACCTAAATTCAAATCAATGTCTTGTAGAAATAAAACAGCATCAACTTGTTTACTGCTCAAATACTATTAAAATACTCTAATTAAAACTAGCGTGAATAAAAATAGCTTTAATACCAAATGATGTGAATTGACGACATTGAAGTAAGCAGCCAGTAATGATTATCCTCAAACTTCAATTGTCCAATTCACAAATATTTACAGAAGCAATAAAAAGCCTGAGCACTGTATTAGAAAGTTCCAAAGTAACTAATGTTAATAACATTAAATAAAACTAATTATTGTAAACTGATAGAGCAATTTGAGAAACAAAATGCATGGCAATCATAAGGCACTTGTTTAAATTAGAACTTAAACTCGGAGACATTAAACAAATGCCTTCCTGCACACACATTTGATTTCTGAAAAGAACACAAGATGGACTTCCAATATTGCACGTTCAAGTTTGGCATGTAATGTATACGGAAAAAATCCCAACAAAATTAAGTACATACTATATACCCATATCCCTTTTCAGTAGGATTATAGAGATTAAACGAAGCCAATAAGTGGAAGTCCAACTTCGATAGCAACATCAGGAATCCAACTGGTCCCGAATTAATAACGAGTGAATGCAGCATTGTGTTCAAGTTGCCTGGAGGTTAGCTCCATTTCTTATACCACGAACGGATCACAGTTCGCCATCATATAATTAGAGGAAAAACCCACAGTAATTCAGAGATTAGGCAACTGTTCCCCAATTTGACAAATACAAATTGAAATATAATTTGGCAAATTGTTAATAGGAAATTTTAATGTCTTCTGCCATTTTACACTTTAATGTTGTAACTTTGGGAACACGTTGGTCGATTAGATGAAACAAAATCAGTTGAGCTATTCCATGTGTACGTTTGTCGTATAATAGTGTCAACGAATTTCATTTTTAGCTCCATTGAATAACTCGTGATTCGGCCATGTTCCAAAATATCTTGAATAATAATACATTTAAAAAAGATTGTGTACACGAGTAGGTGATTTTGATTATTTATGTGATGGTACAAAACATTTTGATCCACCTAAAATAATAGAAATTTATACAAGTTATGGGGCTTTCTTCAGTTTTCTTGCATCTGTAAGAAAACCTCATACAATTGCATTTGTTTTTACAACATATCCTATATACCGTGACATTTACAAGTAATTGAAGTAAATATTAGTTTTGTTGAATGTTTGGCGAATAAAATATTTTCAAACCAGATTGGCCACATTGCTCTTTTGGAAAGTAATCCTTTTAAATTTTGTGACCTGAAAAACTTCCACACCAAATCCAATCTAAATAGTGCGCAACTAAAATACTAATTGGAAAATCATTATATATTAAATTCTGTAAACTGTCCATTTAACAGTTAATTAGTTCGTTATTTTTTAACTCTTGAGTAATCTAAAACCAAAACAGGTTACCTGATGGCTAGTTTATAAACAGGTTATCACACATTGAAATCCAATGCAGTGTTTAATAAAAAGTAGGTCATCATGACCTATCTTTGGTACACTGTATAGACATCCATCCCATAAAGTATTACTATCTCGCATCAACAGAACAGGGTTCCCAAATTGAGGACATTTATTATGAATAATTTCCCCGATTTTGAATATTAAATATAAATTACACCAACAAAACAAAAAAATCTTGTAAATTGTTACAATAATTCCCTTTTCCAGTAGAAATTTCAGTGTGAAATTTGAATATACAGTTACTACTTCGGATTGAGTTAACAAACAGCTGCTCAGGACCAGTTGGATGTCTGCTGTACAGGTATGTATAAATAAACCTGTACTAGAATGCTTAGTGATGAGCACAAGACTGCACTCACTGTAATCTATTGCTTGCTCAACTGGAATGGCCACAGGTTGTCTTGGGGAAGGGTTCCGCACAGTCTGGGGTAAGGCTGCAACTGCTACACCTAGAGGATATCCTGCTTGCTGGGGTTGGACATAAAGGGCTGCTGGGTTAGCGGCTGCATACACAGCCATGGAAGGTTGACTAGCATAGACTGATGCTTGTGATGCAGCATCTATTGCTAGCTGCTGTGGTGGCTGGGTAGCATAAATAAGATGTTGAGGCCGACCTGGCTGTGCAGCTTGATGCATTGCAAATGCAGCTGGATGCTGCTGTGTTGAAAGTGAGACTAGCTGGGAAGCAGATACTGGATGCTGCTGCAGTGATGGAGAACCATAGACAATAGTTTGAGATGGAAGACTTTGTGGTGGAGTATCTGCAGTAGGAAGTGCAACTGGAACAGGGATAGGCGAGGTCTCCTGCTGTGGAGGCGCCTGAACGGGGGGTGTTCGAGTCACTCTAAGAGGATCATTCCACGGATCAGCTGGATGACCAGGTACTGGTGCAGAAACAAGATGACCAGGCACTGGTCCAGAGACAAATTGATGACCAGGCAGTGGTCCAGAGACAAATTGATGACCAGGCATTGACCCAGATAGTAGTGTTTGACCAGGCATTGGTGCAGTGACAAGTGGATGACCAGGCAGTGGTCCAGAGACAAGTGGATGACCAGGCAATTGTCCAGAGACAAGTGGATGACCAGGCAGTGGTCCAGATAGAAGTGTGTGACCAGTCTCTGGTGCAGAGGTAAGTGGATGACCAGGCATCGGTCCAGATAAGAGTGGATGACCCGATACGAGTGGATGACCCGATACAAGTGGATGACCCGATACAAGTGGATGACCCGATACAAGTTGATGACCAGATACAAGTTGATGACCAGGCACTGGATGGCCCATTTCTGGTGCAGAGAGAAGTGGATGACCAGGCACAGAGAAACGTGGATGACCCGGAACAGAAAAACGTGGATGACCAGGCATTGGCGCAGTGAGTCGTGCAAGACCAGTCGTGGTCATAAGCGGAGGACGAGTTTGATGACCAGATTCTGGTGCAGAGGTAGGTGTAGGACTACCCGAGGGATCAGCTTGGACAGGGGATGAGACAGGTGGGCCAGGGGATGGAGCAGGAGGACTAGGGGACGGAACAGGAGGACTAGGGGATGGAACAGGGGATGGACCAGGTCGCTGTACTCCATTAGGTTGCGGAACCCCAGTTGCACCTAGAAGAGAATCCAGATTAAACGAATATTCTAAACACATCAGAAAATAAATTGCGTAAGCAAATGTCTGCAGCAATCTTAAAAAAAAACATTAATTACTATAATTATGCTGTGCCGTAATTCAAATAAACACATGATGAATTGATATTCTTTCGGGTAACGAATAAAAAAACAAAAGGCAAACAAAAACTAAAACAGTAAATAACTACCATGCAAGATTCTTTCCATGAAAAAGTTAGTCATTCCGTGTCAGATCAACAAGTTTTCACATTATTTTTCTTAATGTTGAAATATGTAAAAGAAATTGGCTCATCCTTAAATTTTGGCACATGTTAAGCTACAGTAATTTAAAATTTTGTAGCAATAAGTGAAAATACCATTTCGAGGGTCCCTTAAAATTGTAAAGATTTATCTTAGTTTTAAAACAGTTTTATAGTAACTGATCCATGGAGAATTCAAATTTACTATTACAAATTCAAGATAAATAGGAGCTATAACTACCAGTAAACATCATACCAAATTATTAATATTCATTTTTAGCTCATGGTCTAATAATTTCTTTACTAGGTGTATTTCAGACACACACACAAACATGGTCGTATCTCCATGGCTGAGTTTTACAAAGCAATCAGTTACAATCAATTTTAGTGACCTAAGATCAATTTTATGCAAGTGACCTCGATTGTCGTCATTGAATGACATAAGGCTACCAGAGAATCCAAGGAGGCTTTACGAGTACACATGAAGATCTCTCAACAGTCACACTATTATACAAGTATTATATATTAAAAATACAATAAATTTATCATTTTTTAATTGGACCCTTCTAGCCTTTGAAGTCACAACACTTGTAACCTCAGTGAAGATGCAACATATTCTAATCCTCAACTTCACAGGTGTTCTCTAAATGTATTAGGAAGAAGCAAAATACATTGATTACAATATTTGTACGTGCTCGAAATATTAGATCCATTTTGTTGAAGATACATGATGTAAAGTAAAGTTTGTTTTATTTAACACCACCACTAGAAACACATCGATTATAAATCAGCGGTTATTGGACGTCAGACGCATGGTTATATTGACACATGGTCACAGAGGAAACCTGCTGCCGCCACTAAGGCTACTCTTCCACGAATGACAGCAAGGGGTGATACATGATGTAAACGCAGTGTAAGAGCTGCGATTTATTTTGTGTACACCAATTATACCACTATGGTAAATGAAAATAAATATATTACCATTGGACATTGGTTTACTGTATTTTGATCTGCGAATAATTTCCCAAACGAATACAATATCGTTTTAACAGATACCGCTCAGGAGTAATTATATTGTACTTAACAAGATGGCAAATTCTTAATGTGTCAGATTGGCTGATCTTTACAAAAATAGGTAAATCTTATGTTAGTTATAAAACTAGTAGTCATCACTTTAAGCAAGTTTAATCCATAAATTCACATGTTAAAACATTCAACAAATCTGGATGGTGTGGTTAAAAATGACCAAAAAAATCTGTTGATCTGAAACGGAATGACTTGACTGTATTAAAACATGAAGAAACCGTACTTATCTACAGACCAGAAACAAATGCAACATCAGTGAACACTTTTATGAAACCACGTCATCTTATAGCCCATTGCAGCTACGTTATAGTAAGTAAAAGTTTGTTCTATTTAACGACGCCACTAGAAACACATTGATTATAAATCAGCGGTTATTACAGCTACGTTATAGATACATAAACATTATAAAAGTTAACAACATTGTACAACAAAATAGTCAGAAATTGATTTCTGTAAACAAATGTTTTCATCTTAATTTTTTTTGTTAAACTGGGCATTAATATAACTCCAATAAAATGTCAAAATGTTGCAGTTCAGCAAGGCCAAACAAAGTAAAATGAGTATAAGATACGACAAAAAAAAAAAGGTTAAGGAGAGCATAATGAAAAAAAATCCACAAGTGTGATTTGAATCTATTGGACTGATTAGCACGGTGCTCGACAGTCATAAAAACACAAAACAAAACCAATTTATCAGTGTTTATAATTTGTATAGGTAAGCACTCGGTTTGACATAATATAATACTGGTGCATTTGTTAACAATCCGAACAATGTTTAGAACTGGGGTGGGAGAAATGGATTATGAAGCGAGTTTTACAATGCAGAGTCCTCAACTAGTTTTATATTACACGTTTTAAAATTAAGTTGTAATTTTAACCAAGAAATTGAGCCATTTTACCCAAAATGCTTATATATAATATATATATATATGAACATAAACACAGGTTTTAGTGTCAAAGTGAAATACACCGACCTGAATGTTATCCAATTCTCAATTTAATATTAAACAAAAATATTAAAATATATACTTGTTTAGTTGTGATCGATTTTAAACATGATTTTTTGTCACAGCATTAGGATAACATTTTTTAAAAAGGTCGTGTATTAAGAACCACATTGACATTGTTTGATCCAACAAAAAACCATATAGCAGTGCTTTATTCAACCTTGCACGTAGCAATAGTGAACAAGTAAGCAAAACAAGCTAAACAATATCAGTTTTATCTTGTGAAACACGTTAAATAACAATTTTAAAATTAAATATAAAACAAATTTTGAGGAAGTCAGTTTTAACCGCTGATGTAAGGCATAGCAGCGATCAAACTTCTGAACAAGTCTGATCTATTACTTTATAGCCACATTACTACACACATTAAGTGTTAAAATTATTGTTATACAATACATAGAAGAGAACAAATCAGAAATTTATTTGTGCCAGAGTATATCACACATTAAACACAAGATAAAACTGAATACAGCATGCATAATGCTAGAAACACACAGTGCAATAATCGGTGGTTTTCTGTCCAAACCGTTTGAACATGCTTATTAACTATCAGGCACTGCTATAACTATATAACTCTATAAGTACAGCTAATGGTTGTCGCTAGATTAGTAGTGTTTTTAATGTTTCATATTAACGACACAAGCAATAACCAACAATGAAGCAACAACCAATATCAGAAAATGGTTATTTTTATAAAAGCAATTTGACCCAGTAAACAATAACTAGTGTATCTTTATAGATTAATATTGTTAACATGAGAATATGTTGCAAACACCGGCACCGAGGCAATCTTCAAACAAGTTTTACATGTGGATCCACTTTGGAAAAACACTCGGTAGTAATTTTTGGTTTTCAAAACTGTCCAATTGTTGCACAACTCTAATGTGTTCACCGTGTGAAATGGTACGAATCACTCGACCTATTATCAATATGAACCCCATCAGTTTGAAAACAAGCGACGTACATTAGAGGTACACAAGTCACGGCTATAGTTAAAACAATGTTCAACGCCACAATAAATGAGAAACTGTGCACTTTTAGTTGGTATTCATGAATACATTTAACAAGCATTGCTAGAGTCTAGTGGACCGCTCAGCAAACAATAATATAGTCTGCGGAGAATTAAATTTGTGCAGCAATCAGTGTTAGAAAAATATTTTATTCGCAAACATATACGTATACAATAGTATAACAAATTGCAGGCAATAGTAAGGACATAAAAATGTAATTATCAACATATGCGTGAAAATTGCTAATTAATAATACCACAATAATTGTTAGAAAACTAAAATAATGAATATAGATGCATGAAGGCATAGCGATACATTCATCAGTAGATATGGTCTAACAACACCATGCACTTAAAATGATTTTTCATCAGTGTTTTATTTGGCATAATTAACAGGTCTAGCTTTTAAATGAGACCAGTACCAACATATTATAAATTTGCAGTGGACAGCAGTCTTGAAAAAGGTGGCATGCAGTATGTATCGTCTGCTTCCTTTGTTTCAACTGTATTACTTACATCCCACATAATGTAGTCAATATTGAAATATAAGTCTTGTTCATACTACGTTGTTAAAGCTCTGGCGTGACATGAGCCAGTTTGATTGGGGCCAAATTTAACGATGCGTTCACATGTTTTTAACGTGTGTACCAAACGAAACAAAGCACTGTATACTCTAGCTCTGACCTCGTTCAGCATTTTAGTGTGAATGCATTTGGCCCGAGTAAACTGGCCCATGACAAAAAGTGTAGTGCGAACAGGACTATAGGTCAGTTAATAAATGTATTGCCCTTTAGTTAGTTATTTACCAGATTCTGCAGGATACACTTTAATTCTATGACAGAAAGCTTGATAACATAAAAGCTGCAGCACCTATGCTGTATAAAACGATTTAAATCCAATAATGAGGAAACTACTGCAGACATATCAGTAGAAATACAGCTTCGTAGCTTCATTCTGGGCAAGACAACTACAGTTGCATACATCACTTGCACATAAAACTTCTCCAAGTAGGACAAGTGAGATTTGGTAAAGTTGACAGTTTCATCAAGTAAACAAAATAGAGAACGTTATCAAAACGGTAACATACCTGCTTGTGCCTGATACGATCCCCATGCACCTAAAACACGGAAAATAGTATTCAGTATAAAACTAATAAATTAAAACAATCTAGAACTGAAAATGAAGAAGTGACTTCTTTCTTCCTTAGACAAACAGGAGAAATTTTATAAAAATAGAATTGAGCCCAGTGATAAGACTTGTGCAGTAAATAGGTTATGCAGAAATAAACAGCAAATAATTTAAAATAAAAAAGATGTAATGTAATTCTATATACAGGTATTTTTATTACATTGCATTGTATACACTTGCTAACATTAATTTGGGTAAAATTAGACTAAAATGATATTTTCCGTATATTTGTTTTTAAATTTAACTCTTTAAATATATCAATTATGAAATGACCATCATACATTTAGCTACAATGCAATTTAAATTTTTATTATTAAATAGCATTTATTAACCCTGTGGGAAGTCAAACTGGGGAAAATAAATATCATAGGTAAATCGTGCCATTGATTAGGTTGTTAAAACCAGTCCATCCACAGACAGGAATGTTGCTAAAATTATCAGAAATTGTTAACATGACCTCACATATATTTTCATCTTCTTTATATTGATGTCAAATAAATAGAATATTAAACTCGCTATTATGTATTACCAAGTTCAAGTCCCTGGTTAAATCATTTTCATGATTCACTAAAGCTCAAGACAAATGAAAATGATTTCATTTGGGGCGTAAACTTGACAACACAGATTAGTGAGTTTAATATCCTCAATTCCTTTCAGTCAAATTAGTATTATGGCTCTTCTATTTCAGGGTATGCACGTGGGATATTTTTTGACTGACCAATCGGGCCATGCACAGAAACACTTTGATTCGCCCGTACAACTTTTGAATGGCCCGCGACCGAATTTTGTTTAAAAAAAACATTACTTAAATTTTCGGTCGCCACGTGATAAGATTTTGACTTGCCCGAGGCTATTTGAGTATCCATGGGCGACTGTAAAGTGCACACTCTTCTATATATTTGTCCCACAATGTACATTAGCTAAGCAAAGTATTAATGAAGAATTTTTAAAGTTTGTCTAACGACATCTCTGGAATACACTGATTATGAATCAGCGGTTATTACATGTCAAACACACAGTTATATTGACACTTGGTCACAGAGGAAACCCATTGCACCCACATAGGCTCTC
>JAUTCZ010011459.1:0-13344 GCA_032273805.1 Melanodrymia brightae | reverse complement strand
CCGATCTACACAGATGAAACTAAACGAAATCAAAGCTACATTCTTTCTATTGTGGCGGGAAAATGGGGATCATGTGACAAAGAGATGCAAAAAATTTAATTTGAGTATAATCATGATAAACAGAAGCGAAAACACTGTCCTTGTTTATCTACATAATTGCATACATTTATTATATGACTGTAAAAAATTGCTCTGTTTACAATATATGAATCGATCGCCAAAATAGTCTTTTGGATAGTTAATACACTGTTTAAAGTCTCGCTATTGTCTTGAGATTCAGCGGAATGGAAAACAATATTATTTGCTTGCTGAGACCGAGCTGCATGCCTCCGTCACGTGGTCCTTATTTTCCCGCCAAAATGGTGGGCGATTGTTTTATTATTAAAAAAGGATTTTACACATGTTCAGAATAATTCACAAGATAAATTATCTGCTCGGGCCTCTCATCATACATTGTACTTTCATATTTAACACGCACATTCAGCATAGCTATAGCCTACCCTGTCATCTATAATAGGTATGAGAGATGAAATTTATGACTGCCGAGTGACCTGCCTTGTTCATTGTGTGTCTGCCCATGATGTCAATTGTTTTGACTCTGGTTTTATTCATTCAACGCTGTATGTCATGCGAAACATGTAACCACTTTCCACAGATTTTATAGTTGCAGCACTACATTTCATTTGTTGAAATCATTTCTTATCAGGGTTTGTAAGAAATAGAATACTACGCTCGTGTCCGTTAGAGATCACTGATCTTATAACTCATTGTTGCAAAATGTATCCAACTCTCTTTCACTCATTGGATACGTTTTAATACAACTCGTTATAAGAGTGGACACAATGAGATGAGTCTGATCATGTGACTAATGACGTCAGTGAACAGACAACGTCGGTGAGCAGACGTCTTTTTGCCGGTGTCACTAGTGTATTATTCTGTATGTATCATTGTATGTGTGATTTCCTTGATAAATAATTCAAGGACCACGATTACAAATATGCAGTTTAACATTGCAGCTGAAGTATGTTACACATTTCCCTGAACCGTATATCGAACACATACATGTATCAATATATCCAGATCATGCATAATTGATGTAGCTTAAATTAGTTTACAGGAGGTGTGGCATTAAATATTAATAGCAAGATTGCGAGTTGTTTGCAAAGAAGCATCTCGTATAACTGATTAATTATTCTGTATCGCAGGCAACTGTTGTGGCAACATCGGTAGCATGCAACCATCATAGATCTTTTTGGAATGTCTACGTTTTATATTTTAAGCTTATGTGCCTTTACTGTGTCACGGATAACGTGAAAATATTTTATTTTGACGATGATAATTATATTAGATAAGGATGTCTTGAATTTCTAAATTCACAACTAACTCATCTGAGGTAAGTTTATTATGGAGATTGTATCTCAGTATATTAAAATGTTCTTTAATTATTAAACTATATATATGTATACATACATACATACGTATGTACGTACATACATACATACATGCATACGCGCATGCACACACACATACATACATACATACATGTTGGATTCGAACCTACTGTACCGATTAGCATAGTACTTGACATTATTAAAATCATTTGTTGAATCCCATTAAGTACTAATTAATGGAAGCATATCATATGTTTGCAGTGTTATTAATTCAATAGTTATAGAATTGATCATGTTGATGCAAAATGTTATATAGTGCAATATTTCTTGTGCTTAGTCCGAAAAATATAGTGGGAATGTTTGTCACACAGAAATAATTGTAAGTTTTTATAAAGTTAAAAGAAATAGAATCTGTTTTAAATGTTGAACTACCAATTAGTAAGATTTTTTAAAAACATTTTATTAATGTTATTTTAGGACTGGCTTCAGCCTGCAAGTGTCTCTCTGGCACAACTGGAGCAGGTCAATCCTATAGTTTACAACATCGGACTCACAGACCCTGTCAACCTCAGTGGGAAGAACATTCACCATAACAGCAATCAGAAACTACCCACTAGTTCCTTACATAATAAAGCAGCATGGTAATTTGTTATCTTATAAACATATTGAATGTTAAAGTTTTTCTATCTTATATTATTATTACATGTATTAATATTATGTTGTACAGTCCTGCCTGGATCAATCTTTGCAAAAAGTTTGATAGTAAAATTTACTGAGTAGGGGAAGAAAATGTTCATATTTAGTTTGATTACAGTACAGAGCCCAGGCTTGAAATCTCCTGTTTCTACTTCGATAAGTGCATCCTTATTTTTCTGTGTGCATGTAACTTTTAATACTGGGGACACTGTGATAAGTTGTTATTTGTTATATGCTGTAGTCACAGTTGTGTTGCATGTTGGGAAATAAAATTGTGTTCTAGTCTAGTTAAATTAAGTTATGAACATACATGTAAAGATATTCTTTAGCAAGTGCTGGATTGATACCGAACAAAATATGTTTGAGAGCATCTAATTTTGTCTGTTACATACCCGTAAGTTACAATATGAATGTTGCTTGCTCCAGCATTATCATATGTGGTACTAATCACGTATACAGGGTTTAAATAACCATCAAACCTAGAATGATCCAAGAGTGGGATATACACAACTTCTGTGAACACTTGATATCATTGCTTTGGTTGTGATTCATGAGTGCATGCCAACACAACTTAGTCAAGATACATGTATCTCTTGAAGTCTATCTTGTGTAAAGATACCTTTTTGGTCATGTTATGGGTTTTAACATTTAAATTAACACATATGATCCAATAATTATAAAAGATTGTAATTTATCTTAATTTGTTGGTTCTTAAATTACATTTGAAATATAGACCAGTCACACATTCTTGAAACTTTTCTAATTATAATTGGTATATAATAACTACTGTGCTTTCAGGGGTAGCAACAAATCAATTCCTGATCTGATGAAACAGGTCAATAATAGTTCCTACAGAGAAACCAGTAAACAGACCATTAATAAACCAGCGCGTCCATCAAGTGCCAAGACGTACAAAAGTGAGTGCACTGCGGGCAAAAAGATTCGTCCTCAAAGTGCAAAGGATGCGTCCCACTCATCAAATCCTGAAAATACAACACCAGTTATTGCAGGCAAGTCTTATTATGTTATCAGGTTGTTTTTACACCAATTGTGTTATTAATTACATCATAATCTGATAAATATGATGTAATTTTTTATGTTGAAGAGTGATTAAGAATCCATTGTTTGACAGAATAACATGATCTAATAATTAGCGAGCACCAAATTTATGTAAATTGCATGAATCAGAAGCACATGTCAAATTTTCTCTTTTGAATAAATTGTGTAGAAAAAGAAAAGAAATGTAATTGCAGCTACTGTTTTTGTAACATTGACTTTACTCTCTTAGGTCCATCACACAATAAGGAGCATAGATCATTGATGACAACTCACCATCTAATTCAACTCTTAAACAGCTTTATATGTTTTCAAGCCTTTCTTTTCTCTTGTGAATTCTTTATAAGGAGCTAGCTGTTTGTTGGATTTGTCTGGTGATTGGCTGCTGTCAAACTGTAGGTCTTAATTTAAAATTTTATCAGGACAAAGGATGCATAGGCAAATTAAGGTGTGTATTTTGCACGATGAACTAACTGACTTTGTTTGACTTTGTTTTCAGTAACAGGCTCCAAGTATGACCGGAACAGTCGGCCTCCTAGAGGACCAATGCATACTACAGTATCAGGAGGATGGGTGGGGCCACCTGCAGGCCTCAAGATTGATGATGTCATCAACATTATTTCAGAATCACAGTCTTCTATACAGACAGGTATTCATGTACGATGTACAATTGTGATTCATGGCAACAACTATCAATCAATGCTTTGTGGCTAGTAATTGTAACTTTTTATATCCAAGTTTTACTTCTACACTTGTATGTTCTATTTTCTTTGATATATATCCTTTATGTTTGAAAAAATATCTTTTGCGTGAAAGCTAAACAAAATTGGTCTCTTATAATTGTAAATTTGTGTGCTTGATATAAATCTGATTTATCAAATATTTAATAATTGTATTTTACTTCTGTAGATAGAGTCCAGTTTCACTTGTGTAATGGTGACGTACCACCGCCTCCTCAAGCCTCCCCAGAACCAGAATCAACACTGGACGGATTCAGTGAAGTTGAGTAAGTATGTTCGTGTGCAGGTATAAAAATTACATTAGCGATACATTATAGTGGCAGGTATTTTTTCCACGTACACATGAGCTTCACATGTACAGATGAGCTAGACATCATGTACACATGAGCTTCACATGTACAGATGAGCTAGACATCATGTACACATGAGATTCACATGTACAGATGAGCTAGACATCATGTACACATGAGCGTCACATGTACAGATGAGCTAGACATGTACAGATGAGCTAGACATCATGTACAGATGAGCTAGACATCATGTACAGATGAGCTTCACATGTACAGATGAGCTAGACATCATGTACAGATGAGCTAGACATCATGTACAGATTAGATTTTTATTACTGTTGACAACACCAGATGGCAATAGTCTGAGTAGGTGTTTTATAAACTGTTTCAGATCCATCATATCAGAGACTGAAGTGGAACCAGCAGCGTTACTACGTAAACCGACTCTAGAATCAATTCATCTCTCCGTGCCATGTGCTGATGAAGATGAAGAGGAGCCTGAGTGGGACACAGAAAGGTGACAATTTTAAACTATTATTATACTACATTGTAGACTTGTATTAGTCTTTTTTTATTGAAAATGTACCCTGAAAATGTAACCAAAATAAGGACAATTTTCCATTCAATTATTGATTACATTTTGTAGTTTTGGCAGCAAATGGTTTTGTAGGGCATAAAAATATGCATATAAGCAATTTATGCAATAAACCAATATGCAAATAAGTTGAATCTACTGCACTTTACTGAATCATAAAACAATACAAATGTAGACTTATATGCATCAACTGATACTATTGATATGTTTTCTATGTTATTAGGGTGCTACAGGAAGCGCAAGCTCTCACAGTACAGCGACAAGAGGTTACAGTTAAATATCACCACAGACCGGGTTTCTCATTTCACCAGGTCAGTGTGGAGAAAGAAACGTGTGCCAGCAGCGAGACTGGCAGACTCGGCGAGAAAACTGAGGAATACACGAGATCAAGAAGCCCTAGTTCATACAACATCAACGAGATGACCATCAATTTGTCACCAAGCACTCACCATGCTCATTTGAGTCCAAGACCAGGTCACTTCAGTGGCAATCATACAGAGAGTGCTAAAGATGGTGGTGTTATGTTTTGTGAGGACAGAAATACTACATTAAACATCACACCGAGAAACAGGGGACGGAAAGTAAATGCTATGATAGCCAAGTGTTACTCTGGTCTGAAGTCGAAAACAAGGAGATTGGATTTTGCAAATGTTAAGAGTCGAGTGAACACTGGGATAGATGCTCGCGCTGTCATCACTGAGCGTAAGATTAAGAAACATTCGGTGTCCAGTGATACGGACATCGGTGATGATCTAGGTTTGGAGATTGATGCGCGGTCAGTAGGAACGAGAGTTGATAACAAACCACCTCCGGTTCCCATAGTAATGGTGAAATATAACAATACTGAAGAAAACGATAAACCTGCAAGACGTAGAAAGAAACAAGAAGTTGTTACCATGGTTTCGCAAGTCAATTTGTCCGATAGTGAAGACGATAGGTCAAGAGATATATTTGAATCCAGTACAAGCTCTGAACTAAGTAACAAGAAAGATTCTCTTCAGCCACCATTAGGCATGCAGCTATTTCGGTCACGTCCAGCTAAAAATTACTATGAAGTTGCTATGCGCACTGGACAAGGTAAAAAATCTGATGATAGTGAGGACGCTGCAGATAATGTGCTGTACAAGACGATTAAGACAATTGAATTTGATGAGATCGAACATTCTCCACGAGAGAGCACAGTTAAGAGCATCATTCCCGGCACAACTTCCACAACCAAACCAAGACAAAAACTAGCTGTTTCCATAGACTACTTAGGCCAACAGAGGACAGCTTCAGCATCTAGTTTTACCAATCCAAAGGTAACTTTCTTATCATATCATTTTGGTGTTAATCGTAGTAGTATGATATCAGTATTACCCCACAAATCACTCTGTAGTCCTGTTTTAAAGACTCTAACTCACCTTTATATTACAACTTATGTGACGATAAAATAAAGCAAGTTATACTCAAATGATGTTTATGCTGGCAGAAGAAAAAACACTGTTCTTGTTTATCTAGATAATTGTGCACATTTATTATATGATTAGAAACATCAACAGGAATGTCAAAATGTAAAATTTTATATTATGTAAAATTGCTTGTTACATGCCATACGAATACCTCTACAAAATACGGAGCTGAAAAGTAGGAATAATTATAAAATGGCTATCATCTGTTGGCTCAACAGTGTTGAAATATTTGGTGCCAACTTTGGTAAGTGATTCCTTTTAAATGAAAGACTGCACGATACTGAGAATTTGACAATTTGCACATTATGATATATTAGTATTAAAAATACATAATAAGCAATGTTTGTTTACTCATTTGTTATTAACTTTCTTCAGGATAAAATGGTGTGACAGATTTTCCCTGGTGTGTTTGATACATTTTATTACCGTAATTCTGTCATAATTTTGTTTTGTTTACTAGTCTGACCACAAACCAATTTTAATCCCTGGCTATCCCGATGGAAAACCAACAAAAAACATTGAAAAAGCAGAAAAGATTGAAAAGACAAACACGACAAATGAAGACAAAGTTACAAAGCTTGGAAAGGTATGAATAGACAGGAAAAAGTCCTGTTTGATAATAACAGATAAAAATATATTCTAGAATGATCTACCGGCGTAACGATAAATCATCTTATGATATATTTCAAAATTTGATATAGCTTATCCTCCATCAATTTGTAATCTAAATGTCAAAACATGTTAACAGTCAAAAGTATATATCTGTGCAAGGCAGGGTCGAATGGACACTTTGACAATGTGATATTATCAGGTGTTTGTTAAAGATGAGCATACATGTATCCTGCTCTAACTATGGCAGTAATTTGTTTTCTTTTCATCTATTATTTACTTCGAATGATGGAAATATGTGTATAAGGTCAAAGTATGGTTTTGCATCTGCATCATCTGTATTAGAGATGTGTCATGTCATAAAACTATCTGTCTTCTATTTTCTTACCTAGTATTATATGATAATAAAATGTATGAGTAAAATTTTCAGTTGCACGATACATGTATTTACCATTCATTTCCTTTTGACAAAATCCATGTTTTCCATTTTTTTATGTCTGATAATTGCATTTTTTGTCTGTATTCTTTTCACTGTTTAAGCCAAACCCCATTGTTGCTTTCAAGAATAGAAAACAATACTGTAACAAGACTATAGTATAACCAGTGCGAAACGGCTTAGCTTTCTTGAAACGCATTGAAAAGTATGGTTATACACATGTACCCTGTTAGATACGATACTGTTGTGATGATTTACAACAAATGTCTTTTAATGGCCATTTTTCTCATCTACTTTCAGTCACAAAGCAGGTACCTCTCTTTGCCAACTCGTCAGAAACGACCAAAAATTACAAAAGTTCGTCTTCGCAAGGATAGTGAGACTGAAAGTATAGCCTCTGGAGTGACTGACTTGTCCACGACGACCACTGAGCCTTCCGGAGAGCAGAACTTAATCAAGTCTCAACCAGTGTCTCCTGATAGTGTAAGGCAAACACTTATTGTATTTATTGCTTTTTCTCCTTTCAGTGCTAGCTTATTGCTGGAACATGTTTGCATTATTCTCAATGTGCTCAAGGATACACAAAAAACAACCAGGCTCTCTTGACTCGAGAACAAGTCATAGGAACATCAGGATGGTGTGTGTGTTTTCTTTGTGTTCTTGTACACTATAAGGATAACGCAAACATGTTCCAGGATAAGTATTGTTAGAAAAGAAAATTTACTCAAAAACATTTGATTTTCTTTTATGTAACCAATGTTGTCCTTTCAAGTTTAGTGTTTGGTATTCAACACACATAATAGTTATTATGTTTATGCTATACTGTTTAAGTTTAATTATCATGGAACATGTCTAAGAAAAATGAGATCATTAGTAGATGCAAGACATGGGGATGCTGTTCATTCTAACTGTTCCATACCTTTCCATAAATGTAGTTGTTGTGGCAGTTTGTAAGAAAGAGAGCTATTTAAATATGTGTAAAAAATATAGAATATGATATGCATTTTCCTAATATGCAGTGATATGCACCATACAGTGATACAAAAAGTACAAGAGGATATGCATGCATGGTTTTGTTGGTATCAACTAATATTGGTTGCCACAGGTGCCTCAGTCTAGCCAGGTTTTTTGTATCTTATTTTCCATGGCTTTATTAGTGAAATGTATAACATATTCCAGGATGAGTATTTGAAGAAAAGAAATTTGATTATTCTATTTTAGACGAGACCTAATAGTGGAATCTCTAACAAGTCTGTAGGTCGGCCAGCTTCTTGCTTTGAAGCATCTCTTCACAGAATGAAGTAAGCTTTGTCTTGTTAACACATTTTAACATGTTTTATAATATACATGTATTATCATTATCATTCCTGTTGACAAGGCCTTATATTGCATCCTTGTCTGTTTAGTGTCCACCTGAGGTTTGATGAGTCGAAGGATTGATCTTCCTCAGTGGACCTGTGAGGCTATTTTCTGCCCAATATATGACTTATCCATTGCCTTTGTGTTATCACATATGCCACAGCAAATATGTGTTCAATGTATAATGTTGAAACAACAATTACCGGTACAATATTGTTTGTACCCTAATGATTATGAACCAATTATTCACTATTTATGAAAGTGTAATTTTATGAAACATTCAATGAGCATTTGTTTTCCAGATCGTTTGACACTCGACGCATTCAGTCAGCTGCTCTGGCAGCAGAAAGAGAGCACAGTAGGTGTTTTTATATAAACAAACTTATCATTCTGCTTGAATCACATTAGTGTCAGTGGCCTCATGCTTTTTGAAAAACAAAAACCAGATAAAAACTAAGTAACTGTTGAGTGTTTTTATGACAGCTTCCACCAGTGGGGCAGGATCTTCACAGCTTTTTCTATGATTTTTTTTAATACATGCAATCATGACTTCGTCGTAATATCCCTTCGTCTCTACCTTATGCAAAGATGTGCATTTGGATGTGTTAATTAATTTGTCATGTAGATCTGATGGTATAATTAAATTCTACCTTTCATCAGGGATAATTTAGTTCAGTGTCTATCAACAGCATTAATAGTTCTGTCCACGATATATTACAACTTTTAATTTCAAATTTCCAGCAGCCTGAAACAATTTGGGAATGTTAATAAGCAATTACCAATTGAATGCAAGAACATGCTAAACATATTAGTGTTCTTTAAATTCTTTGGACTATCACAATATTCAGTATGCATATATGACCAATAATGAACTTTATTCTAATACCTCTATATATTTGTTTCAGAGAAATATGCCGTATACACACGTTCCTTTGCTCGCCGTCAGATCATGCAGAGTCCAAACCCACCAAAAGAAGTGATGTATCTCAACACAAAGAAACATCCTGTAGGTCTTCCAATTTCAGCAATTTATTAACAACCTTATTTCTAAAGATCAAGGAATATGCTTGTTAGTGTCATAAAACATTTTATGCTGATTGTCAATTCTTTCGGATGTTGTGTTAGATTAAAAACAGAAGTGCGTGATTTTGGCATTTTTTGTAGTGCCCAATAACATAATGTGGGGCATATTATTTCAAATGCTTGCATGACAGCTGTAGACAGGTTAAGGCAGCTATCGGATGACAAATCCAGCTATAGAAGGGTCGAGGTTGCTGTAGAAAGGTCAAGCCTTCTGCAAAAGGTTCAAGACAGTTGTTAAAGGGTCAAGGCTATTGTTTTAATCTAAGATTGAGTACCTTTTTGCATTATTTCAGTATTAAATATGTTGCCAAGCAAAAACCTTATTCAGATATGCCAACTCTCTCAGTTGTTGCAGGAGTCTCCCAGTATTTAACCATTTCTCCTAATGACATAGAATAAAAAAATCTCGCCATAACTCAATAAAGGGAGACAATTGAGAAATAATTCTCCAGGGATGAACCATAATTCATACTTGTATAAAATTAATGTTAATTCATATTATTCTGGATGACACAAATTTAAAGATTCAAATACTGACATCTACTCATTGAAATAATCTCAAACAAAGTAGTGTATTAATGAAAGGAATGACTGTTTCAACATTATAAATGTTATAAGAATGACTCGGTGGAACAAATTTATATACATTGTACAACCGTACAAATATTATTTCTTTTCATGACCACATGAATAACCATTCGAATATGGGTATGTTCATAGAAAATGACATGCAATTTTGTTAGTTCTTGTTCACATGTTTCTCTTGTTTTCCAGGATATTGAATCAGAAGAAACTCTAGCCTGTCAGGAGATGCGAGATAAACTGGCTGGCCTTGGACTCAATGTTAAAGCTGAAACACTGGAAAGGTCAGACGCCAATTACATTTGTGTGGTCATATTTGCATTACATGTATGTATTAAGACAACTGTACTGCTATTAAACCTCTAGTGCTAGTAGCACATTATACAGAATAAATGATTCCTTGCTGTTATTCTAAGAAGAGTAGCCTATGTGGTGGCAGTGTGAGGTTTCCTTTGTGACCAAGTGTCGATATAACTGCGTTTAAAATCCAATAACCACTGATTAATAATCAATGTGTTCCAGTGGTGTCGTTAAACAAGCAAACTTTATATTTTGCATTAAATATGCCACATCTTCAGAGAAATAATTCTGCTTATTGATATTATTTTACCTTCATGTGTGTCTTCTGATCACAGATGTTAAGGTTTGATTAATGTTATTTGTTTCATGCATTTCAGAGCTCTTTTCCCTCCGTCTGGCAAGACTCTCTACTACGACATACCCAGAGATATTCCACGTTCGCCTGCTGCTGGGTCAGATTTTGTTTCCTTACAAACGTATTTTACAAAATATTTCTATATCAATGATTTTGTGCATTCTAAAGTGCTTGTGATTTAACAGTTAGGTAATAAGCGTACTGTTTTTTTTAGATTTGATGACGTACATGTATATCGGTGGTTTTACCATTGCAAATTTAGTTTTATTGGTAATGTGTTAGTGGGACCAAAGAAAGGGGAAATGTGCAAAGATAAATTTCATGTTATCCCATATCGTCCTGAATTTGATTAACTAGGCACATTATGGACAAGTGAATAACAATCATACTTAATTTTTTTTAATTATTTGCTGGTTCTGTCATATCATTCTGAATCCTCTTTGGACTAATTTCCATTCTAACCAGTGATCCACGACGGCTTCATTAAATGTCATGGTGTATGCTGTCCTGTCTGTGGATAAGTGCATATAAAAGACACTTTGCTACTGTCCGTTAAGAGTAGACTGGTGGATGAGGGTTACTTCTGAGACCATATGTCGACATAACCATGTGTTTGACATCCAATAGCTGCAGATTCTCAATCAATGTGTTCCAGCAGTGTCATTAAACAAATCAACTTTATCTTTTCATTTTCAATCATTAATACTAATAGAAAGCTGTAGTGGTTGAAATTTAATATTTCGAAGTTCTAACATTGTATTGCATATGTATAGAAAGGTATCAAGTAAACAAAATGCTCATTTCTAAAGGATGTTTATATTATTTTTAGGCTTTTAAGCCACCCAAAGTTCTGGCTTCCTGCAGAATATATGAAGCTAAAAATAGCTGAGAAACAACTTGGTGAGTTGTGTGCGCTAATATTGTTTTTTGCAAATTTAATTGTTTAGATTGTCATAGGTATGGTTAGATTAAATATCTGGTGGTTTGTGAAGGAAATCTTAATGAAACTTTGAGACAGACAGAATGTTTCTATTTATTGATAGAAGGCAAAATGGTTGATGTAAAAAATTAAACAAAAATCATAACATACAGGTATGTTTTTCACACAGATTTGTTCAATTGTATTTTTCTGTTTTGTGCTGTTTCATTGCAGCACGGGCAGAACATATGCTTTGGAGTCAGAAAAGGGAAGAAGAAAGAGAGGTTAAGAGTGCATTAGGTCTAACAACTCCAGCAAACAAAGCTAAAAAGGCAAAGAAAAAGGGAAAGAAAAAAATAAAACGTCCTGCTAGTGTCAGTTGATGTTATAAAACAAATGAGTGTTACACTGTTTCGAGTATACCTGTGTAGAAGCCATGACTTATTTAATTAACTCTCCCATTGGTACACATTGTTTCTTTTCACATTAATAGCCTACATGTATAAGCCCGTAGCCAGGAATTTGAGAGATGAGGGTCATTTAGGCTTATGGTGGGACACAAGTTGCTTAGTAGGGTCTGGGGGCATGCTGCTCCAGGAAAAATTGAACCTTGAGTGGGCTAAAATGTCATTTCCTGGTATCTCAGCTTTAAGAGTTATAATTTTAAACAATGATTTACGACTATTTTAAGGGTTTAAAGAAAAGGTCACCGTGGGCGTGGGGTTGATCGAGCCCCCCACACCCCACACCCATTGTCTTGCGTAATGCATTATTGGACGTCAGACGCATAGTTATATTGACGCATGGTCTCAGAGAAAACCCGCTGTCGCCGCTTCATGGGCTTCTCATACCGAAAAACAGAAACGGATCTTTTTCGTGCTGGGGTGTCGTTAAACATATATTCATTCATTCTTTTATGTGCACTATCACATAGACACACAACACGGAAGTTGATAAACCAGTCGTGTATCATTGGCTGGAACGGAAAATAGCCCATACAAATGTTTTGCGCTGTGGAGGATCGATCCCGCCACAGGCAGACACTCTACCTCTAGACTACGTCCCGCCCCAAATACCAGTTACGTATAAATGTTATTTCTTCTGTCTAAAATCTTGAACTTTTCTGTTGTCTATATGTTTTCGCTTGTATTACAAGAATTTGTAAACGTAGTAAAAATAAGTTTGGTATCCTAAATCAAGGCTGCCAGACTTTCATCTGGGTAAATCTTTTAATTTTTTATATTGTAAATATCAAAGTTTAATTATTAAATAGCAATTTAAATCTGCACGAAAATTATTTTCATCTGTATATATAAGTTTTAATATCCAATGAGACTCGGGTTGCTTGTAACTATAGGTATGATTTTGAATGATATGCCCCTCCCCTTTTTATGGGGTTGGTATTAAAAAAAAGACTTTAAATTTTAGATGGATTCATTGCTTTTATTTGTGCATTATAGTGCACATTTCATGTCACATATT
>JAUTCZ010011348.1:0-13348 GCA_032273805.1 Melanodrymia brightae | reverse complement strand
AGCCCATAAAAATGTTTTGTGCTGTGGAGGATCGATCTCTCGACCCATCCCGCCACAGGCGGACATTCTACCTCTGAACTACGTCCCGCTCCGAATGAATGAATGGATTATAATGAAACCCCAGCACAAAAAATGACATGAGCTAATGGGTGTCAAAATATAGTATACATCCACATGTACATGTATCTTATTATCTACACAACAGACATTGTTATAAAAGATTAAAACTATCATTTAAAAAGATCAATCTTACCGCCACCACAGAGTCTTTGTGTAATAAGGATCTTCTTAGGGTTGCAATATCATCGAAGATGGATGCCAAACTAGTGCGTGAAGATTTGTTGTTATAATCATCAACTTTGAGCATTTTGCTTCGGTGCACGAAAACAAACAAACGACTGAACACTATAAATCCAAAGACTTTCAACAAGTCAAACAGTGCACACGTGTTCCAGAAATAAACATTGTCGACAGGTGCATTCACGAATAATAATGTATCACATTCTATCACAGTTGCGTTCAAATGTCAAAGATTAGAATGCTTAAGAACTAAGAGATTCTAAGTAAATCAAACATCAACAAACATATTTCATCACAGCATGCCGATTGCCATCTTCACGAACAGAAATAGGATTATTACTACATGTATGTGATATTTTCAAATATCCTCTTCCCTTACATATCACATTTCTTCCAATAAACCAGTAACAACAAACATGCATTTTCATTCAATATTAATGAGACAAATTTCAAGACAACAATGCATATTGTTCAGTAAATATAGGAGATTCGGACAAAGAAAAAAAACTTCGTTTCCTGTTTGCCGTTCAATTTCCTTTGCACTGCAAATTGTCGTTAATTTCCATTGTCAAAAAGGATTTGTTAAAAGGACTGAAATATTGCTAGATTTTAAAAAATACTAACAAAGCCGATAATAATAATAAGATTCGTGAAATAATTTATAGCTTGTGATCATAAAACATGGATCTTACAATGTCCATGTAGTGCAGACTACATGTAAACCAACATAACATGAACATTGAATATATAGTGACTTCCATCAACATGTCATTTCATTTTGAAGTTACAGCAAGTCTTATCCAGTACAAAAATATTATCCAATGGCCAATTTTTTCAAAGTAACAAAGTATCCAATGGCCTTTTTTTTTAAAGTAACAAAGTATCCAATGGCCTTTTTTTTTTAAATTTCAGCTACTAATTTTGGGATAAAAGGGTTAAGGAAAAATATTTCCCTGTGTTAACCTAACACATACCTCTCTTGACCCTAAATGTTAATCATATCCTTAGTGAAAATGTGCTAGAATATCATGTTCTCACAATAACAAATCCACAGTGTATCCTTATGTTAGCTATGTGCGTCAACTAACTATCTGATTCACACACAAATGCTTTTCACCTATTAGATCCACACTGGCCTATTGTACATGTATCCAATTCCCTTTCACACAAAGTTATGAATGATCTCAATGAATAGTAAAATAAAAACTGGCAGCTGGATTAAATGCAACAGGATATCACACTTGTGCATATATATGAACGAACTTGTGAATAACAAGATGGTGTAGACACATTTCCGTGACAAAAATATCCATATCAGTACTGTGATCCAACAGCATAACTAACCGGTAACAGTTTCAATGTCCGGGTTGAATTTTTAACAAAAGATTCACTTGTTAAATTAATACAAACAACGTACGTTTATATAGAACAGCACAAAAGTAGACACATTTCCGTGATCAAAATATCTATCTCAGTACTGTGATCCGACAATGTAACTAACTGGTAACGTTTTCTTTGTACGTGTAGAATTTTTTTTTAATTTCACGTTTTAAATTAATACAAACCATAGCAAATGTCACAAACAATGTACGTTTATATATAACAGCAAAAAAGTAGACACATTTCCGTCATAAAAATATCCATGTCAGTATTGTGATGTACAGCGTAACTAACTGGTCACATTTTCTTTGTATGCGTAGAATTTTTTTAAATTACACTTTTTAAATTAATACAAACCATCGCAAATGTCACAAACAATGTACAGTATGTATGTTTAAATAATCACAGAATTGATACAAACTCCACAATCTCTATTACACCTATATCACAGAAATCATCCGCACAAACGTGCAACCGGTGTTCCAATCAATCCATTCCTTGTAACGACGCCAAACTTTTCGCAGCGCCATGCATTCAGCACGCGTAACCCGACATCGCTCGCTCTAATTGTACAAGTTGTCTTTATGTCGCAAGCCCTCCAACATTTTTGTCCCAGTCATGTAAAAATAGACATCCCTAAAGATGCAACTTCCAATCAATACCCAGCCATAAATTGCCAATAACGATGGGGTAAAGCTGCCTGTGATCCTTTGCTCATCATAATCGACACAGCTCAGACAGATTTTTGTAAAAGGGCAGGCTGGTGAAAAAGTTCTTTTTACGAGTATGATCAAGTATGCGGTGATGGAGCGTGGCAGAAGTGGTTCTCTAAGAAAAGATCAAACGAATCAGAACGAATCACGGTGTATGACTTTGCAATCATGGAGCAATTTATTGGATAATAAAAAAAAATAGGATATTGTTAGGTATTTTTAATAATCGGAATATATTTTTAACAGATATATTTATGTATATATATATATATGTCGATATATGTTTTCACACACTTTTTATATAATATTGCGTATAATTTTTACTTTTATACAATATTTTTAACAGCTTTATTTATGTACATGTATACATGTATATGCCGATATACAAAAAAGACATATTTCACATACTTTTTGATATTACAGCAATGTATATATATTAATTTTTACTTGTATATAAGTATAACTTGTAGTTCTTTTCAAACACTACATGTAAAGATTAAACGTTTGCTTAACAGCATCACTAGAGCACGTCGATTGACTGATCAATTAATAAATGGCTATTGAATACCATATACAATAAATTTTATACATTTGTCAATAGAAGAAATCCGGATCTATTCTATTTTTTGCGTAGACATGATTGTCGGTATATTCTATATAGAGAATATTACATGAGTGGCCGTTAGAGACCACTGATCTTAAGAGTTGCTTCACAATGTATGCAACAAACAAAAGTTACTTGGATAATAGTTTAAACAACGAGTTTAAGATCAGTGATCTCTAATGAACACGAGTGTACATTGTAGACATGTCACTACATGTAAAGTAAAGTTTGTTTTATTTAACGACGACACTAGAAACATATCGATTATAAATCAGCGGTTATTGGACGTCAGACGCATGGTTATATTGACACATTGTCTCAGAGAAAACCCGCTGTCGCCGCTTCATGGGCTACTCTTACCGGAAAACAGCACTATCCCATAGACAGGATAGCACACACCACAGAATTTGATAAACCAGTCGTGTATATCTGGATGCAACGGAAAACAGCTCATAAAATGTTTTGCGCCGTGTAGGATCGATCCCTCGACCCATCCCGCCACAGGCACTCTACCTCTAGACTACGTCCCGTCAACCTTGAATGTCATAAACCTAGGGAAACGCGTGTGCAACAATGAACAGGGTTCCTTATAATAGGCATAGGATGCACATGCCACAAACAATGTCTAGACGAATGGTATTGTTGGACAAGATGAAGAATACTTGTACTTGATGCTCATCACGTTTTGACCGAAATGTTCTTAAATTCTGTTAATTATGAGTATCAATAATGACGTAATAAAACGACTCAAGTGTGTTAGCGCGTCTGTTGATGGCACATAGATTTTGATTGGATCGAGTGCAAGGCATGAAGTATGTTTCCAAATTAACATGCCGACATGCATCATAGATTCATACCATCCAGTACTGCTGTCAAAGCCGACGTGCACCATACCATCTAGTACTGCCGTCATTCTGATGTGCGTTGGCTCAGTAGTCTTAGATCTCGTGAAGTGTACGCCATAGGATTTTAGTACCAGCTACTGATCATTATCAGACAGTGTGAACCAAGTAACCCTACATGCAAGTAATAACATAATACAGGTAATAATTTCTCATTGGGGCTTTGCCATTCTAAATCCGCATGGGGCGCCAAGTACGTTGTATAAACAAATGTCAGAAGAGTAAATGGAATAAACAGAGGATACATTCCGAGTGTCTTGTGATCATAATTTGTTTTATCTTCACAAGTTGACAAATGTTCAAAAGCTAAGCGTTGCAGAGGACTTTTACCAACGATTGTTGATACATGATCTCAGGCAGGAATTTAGGTTCTATTTTGTCTTTTGCACAAATATGTAACATTGTAAAGTTAATTAAATATAAACTACAAACCAATTAACAGCCAAATATGTATCTTAGCACAAGGCAGATTCAAAGGGATATTATGATAAGGTAATGTACTGAATTTAATCAGAGCGATATCAAGTTAATGCACTGGTACGGTATATAAAAGTGCAGTTGTGGCTACAAGGTTTAAAGGCAAAATGTCCTGTATTAAGATTAATGCCACTGCTTGTGCAGATAATGCTATTTGTACATGTAACATATTTCTGGTTAAAGGTGTATATATTTAGTATTAAAATTAACATTTACTTACTTCACATTGCTTTCAATATCTATATCCAATGCGTTTGTAGTAGCTTAATGTGGCCATTGGACTTATGCCTGGCACGTGAAAAACGACTTTAGGCAAAAGTACACATTAAAGTTCTACAACAATTTGGATGACAAGAAACACATTGGATATGCATAAAATTATATTGATATTGTAAGCACTAAGATGTTAGTAAATGTTAATTTTAATAATAAAGAGGTAGAACTGTTAAAAATGGCACAAGTTTCGCAAACACAGTGGCATTTGTCTTAAAAATAGGCATTGTGTCTTTAAGACAAGAGGGACGTACATGTACTTGTTTCTACCGTATTAAACAGAAATCCCAATTCTCCATTGTAGAAGAGTATCAGTGTTAGAGAGCTAGAATCGTGTCTCCACAGATTATGTACAGTACTAAATGTACCTCCTGGTGCACATTCTAAAATGTTGGCACGAGGGTTAAGCTAGTACATGTACTATATGTGTCTGAAACACACCCTACGGCACGCTAATTTACTATTATCATCCGGCGACAAGAAACCTACAAGACTGATGAAAACGACAGCTCAACGTTGACGAGAGGACCACAATCAGCAGGTCACTTGTCGGCAGCCGTTCCTTCTGGTTCGACACCCCCATCCTCACCTCCACCCACGCCACTCCCCGTAAGTCAAGCACTGAATCAACAGAGATCCAGGTAATTTTGACAGAACTTTTAGCGAGCCTGGCTGTGACAGGGTTGAGGAAATCTTGAATCAGTTTTGGCCATCAAATTCACACCGCAAAAAAAAAAAAGTCAAGTCAACACATATATTAACATGTCCACAGTCAACACAAATACTGTATGTTAATTAATCAACAACTCGAACACATATAACATTTACATCAGGGTAGATGACTATATTTACAGCAGTTACATCTAAAATAATTCATAACATTCATAGATTATATGTAACTAGTTTTAGTTAGGCTCACTCCAGATATTCCTGAAATGATTTTTTTAAAGACCAATATAAGACCTTTAAATTAGTTTATAATATATAATTGAGTGGTGTTGTGCGTTATTCCCACTACAGTATTTCCACTACGTGTGAACATGTCGATCCATTTTGTTACTAATTATCAAATTGCCTGCTTTGGCATGCAACATCCAGTATAGACAAGAAGTTAGAAGGATGAAAAAGCGCACACATGGCACATTATGGTTCCTGGATGAGTGATAAAACCAGTTTTCCAAATTCCTACCATAACCCCTCTCTGAAAAGCAAGTAGGAATATGCATGTATCTAAAAATGACACAGCATACAGATCATACAAATAAGATGCTTGCTTAACAATTTTCCCATCAATAGATTATAGGCTCAAACGGCTTTTGGGGAGGTTAGAAATCTGTTAGCAACACACCATCACTTTTTTGCAACGCACCTGCGTGTGTGTTTTTATAACATATAATCCCACAGATGTTATAATTTAATTATATTCGGTAGTATTCCTATCATTAACATTGTGAAACTAATCTAGTTTTGTGTATTGGCATTCTCAACTAACAACTCACTTACTACTGGGTGAATGAATGTACTCTTACAGCACATTTTACAGTGCCAACGTTATAGCACTCTCTTTACAGTGCCAGTGTTATAGCACCCTGTTTACAGTGCCAGCGTTATAGCACCCTGTTTACAGTGCCAGTGTTATATCACCCTGTTTACAGTGCCAGCGTTATAGCACCCTGTTTACAGTGCCAGCGCAGAGATGAATACTGGAGGAGTTGAACTGGATAAGATTGCAATCAATGATGACGGTCAGTGTCATTCAGAGGGTGCCAAGAGGAACCCAAAACATCCTCCCTGCAAGTGCCCCCAACCCCCACACCCTCTTTCGCCCTTCTTCAATGTGTATTTACAAAACAAAATTCAATGAACCATTTTCGGACCTTCTTGTAGTATTATTGAAATGCAATACGTTAGTGACATTGTTAGAGACCGTGCATAAAATAATGCCGATTTTCTATACAATCCGGATAATGTTTGGAAATGGGCAGGGAATAAAAAGCCATGTTCCGATTGCTTTTCAGGTATAAACATCGGTCCACAGTTGATCAATGTTTATACATGTATGTCAGGATTATGATGGGGAGAGACTGATGGGTGTAAACGTAATCCAAACAGTGTACGGATTGTACGAAAACATCAGTATTTATGCACCGTCCCTCAATAGCATGAACATAAATATGGCAGTGGTAATGAATCACAGATAGCAAATGGATATACATGGTGATCAAAGCAAAACATGAAAAAAAGCACAGCAATATCAATCGAAACACAATGTCTTACAAGTACTGTATTATAATACTAAATCAAACTTACACAGTCTGAAATGCCAGTAGTCTCCACTCGTTATAGAATGGACTACAACAGTTGTCATCTTGTCAATGAATAGTAATCACAAACTAAAATTCTATTTATTTGTTTCACCAACCACCCAACAAAGAAAGAAAGAGAAAAAAAAAACAATTAAAAAAATGAAAGATTGAAGAATTTATGAAGTTAAAAATTTCAGCAATAATTTGAAATAAACAGCAAGTTAAACCTATTTATATAACAAAAACAACTTATTCTGCTGTCCATACGAGTATAACTATACAGCATTCAGGGATTGAAATGTGTGGCTGTCTCATATTGGTAGGTCACGGGTAGAAAAAGTGAGTACCTATCACCAAATCACACGAGAAACTACATATTTCCCAAACCCACAACAGTTTAGCTTTTGCTTACCGAGTACACAATGTAGATAAGTTATTTGGCAGCATGTACATATTTTATATTCAATGACATAATTATTATATATCTTTCAGCTGTGTAAACATTGCACAGATTGTATGCTCAGTAGACATAATATTGTAAGAAATAATAGCACCTGTCATCTGAGACAAGTACACATTTCAGAACATTACCATCCCTGCACACTCTCTTTTGGAAAGAAGCAGCAGTCATTATACAAATGAATGTGTTCATTTTGAAATCAAGTATTCATTAAATACAAATCAATGTGTTCATTTTGAAATCAAGTAGTCATTATACAAATCAATCTGTTCATTTTGAAATCAAGTAGTCATTATACAAATCAATCTGTTCATTTTGAAATCAAACAGTCGTTATACAAATCAATGTGTTCATTTTGAAATCAAAGAGTCGTTATACAAATCAATGTGTTCATTTTGAAATAAAGCAATCTGTATTATTTCAATGACTTACAAAAGAATTATAATATTATGGGCACACCAAGAATAACATAAAATTAATGATAGAAAAATTTGCTCGCCGTACATGTGTATGTATATTTGGTGCCAATATGCACAATTTGTAGACAATAATTTACTGTTTTCAGATTTACAGCACATCAGAAAATCAAGAAATAAGGTTATCTACATGTACATGTATTTTATAAACACTATAAACATGTATCGACTTGAAATGCACATGTGACATTGTTAAGCTTTGTAATGAGAAACATAACAAAGATCCTCTACTCTAAATAAAGTACCGTACTGCACTGGCACATCAGTATTTACTGTACACCAGCAAAATGCTGATAATTAGGTGAAAGTTAGCTGTTCTGAAAATGCATAAACCGTTTGTCAGTCATATTGATTTAGAAAATAATTATTGTTGTTTCAGTTTAATACGGATGTCACCAATGGGGCAAAATATACTTACATGTACCTTTCACAAACACATGGTGTCATCACTGTTGCAAATGAGGTCCACGTATAAATAATGTAATAACTAAACTTTATTGAAAAATCCCCTGGTCCCTCTTGTATGGACATACAGTTGGGTGATTTTAATAATGTTCAGATTGTCGATGCTAGGGCCAACATGCTTTGCAAAAGATACAGTTGGTTTGTTTAATAGGACCACTGAGGCACATTGATTAATAATGAATATTTCACTGCTGATTTTAAGATTGGAAAAACCATCGACAGTTCGTTGTTAAAGTCTAAATGTCTTTCACATAGAAAATGTGTCGTCAGTTTTGTGATGGTCTCTAAGATAGGATTTACTTCACTATTATACAATGTAGTAACCATCATGACAATAATAGACTGACAAGTGTTTAACCTTTACCACACCCAATATATTGAAATCCTGATACAACAAACATGGAATATGGAAATACATACTACAGAACTGTATACTCTTGAAAAATAATGCATACATGTACCTATCCATGCATCATATTTTGATTTTTTGGCTCTCAAAAACAAAAAGAAGAAAAATCAGACAGACAAAAAGTTATTAAAAGTTCATAAAGCAATTTGAAGGGAGAAAGGAAAAAATAGGCTGGCATAAATTTAGAAATTTTAAACATTTCTTTTATAATACAAGGCAGGTACATTTATTAAAACATAAAGATCGTGTTCAGTAACATCTTATTGTAATATTCTATTGTACCATACTACATTAATGAGGGAATACAACTGTAGAATCGTAAATAATTATAGCAATTGTAATTAATGAAAATGGAAATTGATAGGGCCTAGATGGTTGGGTAATTTATGTACTTAATCAGCTATTTGCAGTGTAGTGACATCATTGCTCGATACGCGAGTGTAGACGAAAAAACACCGATTTGTTTAATAAATGATAAAAATAAAATAACATTTCTCAGATATTCCTAATAGGTGTGGTATTAGAATAGGGATAATAACAATGTGTTTCATAGTTAACTATAATGATTTAACACAAATTTTGAGTTAAATCGTTATACTCAACAACGAAACAGTGTTATTATTCCATAATTAAACGCTTTTAATGTTGTTTTTTAATAACCACTTTCCAGAGAATACTAAATAATGTACTTACACTGCAGAATGAAAAATATAAAATATGATTAAAAATAATAGTGAAAGTTTACCATCTGAACTCCACTAAAAAATAGAAAGGAAAAACCTGAAACTAATTACATATTAATCTCCTCCTATGTGAAAACACCAATGTATGAGAAAAAGATGAAATAGTGCTGACATACATAATTTTATGTACTACTATAACAGATTTGCAACAATTGCTCCCAAAAATCTTTTGAGTATTATACATTTAAAAATGATACAAACATAATTATTTTGTTACAAAAGAATTTGTTGAACATATTTAGAACAGTCAGAACTGTGAAGTAATGCCCCATAGTTATTTTCAGTAAAAATTACTTTTTCTTACAATACATAACCTGATGAATTTATTGTTTTTTCAGGCAACTCTAACGAACGGTCTGCTCAGCTTCAGGTCACTCTTATTACTCAAGATGTCTCACCCGCATCTATTCCACATTCATAACAATACTAACATAAACACAGCTAGTGATCAATAGAGCAATAGGCTAGATGGTATTTTATTACCCATATGGGAAACTCGTGATGTGACGATTGTTTCACTATGTCGAAAGATGGGTTTTTGATTGAAGTGTGTGACATCAAAGTGTGGCGTATCTCCTTGAACAAGAACATGGTGCATCTTAGACATAGCTAAGAAGATGACCAAGAATAAATTCCTAATTAACTATTTAAACTTGACAATAGGTAATAAAAACTACCTACTGGACAATCCGAATTATCTTTAACTCAAAATTTTAATGTTGCGAGTCACTTGCTAAAGCTTGAGACTAACAAGAGTAATTTCACTCGAGACTGATAATTCATAATTCCTCATTACTCGTATGCTAGTACCGTCCATCGATTTGCTAGCTGAGGAGAGAACAGCCATTGTACCATCAATAATTAAAAAATAAGTAAGATTTGATCACTGAGCATTACCACAATCAACTTGCTTGTAACCAACAAGTTCTACAAGGGATGCAACTCTCATTAAAACGTGTCACACAGGTACATGTAGGTAATAATACTAAGATGTTGGAAGTGATTTTTTGGCAAACATGTATGTGCAAAGTGGATTAACGTGGACACTCTTTCAATAGCGAATAACTTACCTGTTCTAGTTATAATCCCCATATATTAAAAACAATAATTCAATAAAAGGGGTTCTCTTTTTATCGAACTACATTTGTATACTCGGTAAAATGATTGCTGGAAATAGAGTAGTGAGACCTAATTGATGCCTCCAACATTCACCAGCATGTGAGATGAACATGATCATCACACATGCTCATCATCTACATTCTTTCTCTAAAAGTTAGAGAACAAAATTATTTTTAACTTTGCTCCCGGCAAAAATGTTAAGCTTTGTGAATACTTGCATATGAACTTATTTGCTGTTATTGTGTAGTTTTGCCCAACATACAGACTGATATCGACTGAAACTTTGTGAATATCCACAAATGTATCCGGCTACGTTGAGGAAAAGCGCTAAAACATGTAAATGGTGTGTATTTTAAAAACATACATGTAAGCGAACCCGCCCACTGTAAGGCCTATCTACACGAGGATTTCTAACCCAGCTTATCCATCTACATGGTAACTTCATTCTTGTGTAGATGACTAAACCGCGTTAAAATATCGAAAACAAAATATCAATGACGTCATATCACGGAGATGCCCATTTACTCCGGTATAGCTGACGCTATTTCCCCATCGTGTAGACACTATACACAATTAATGCGGATTTAGCTATCCAGTGCTGTTTTTAATCCGGGTTATAACGATGCCCGTTTTACACAGCTGTAGTGTAGCTTGTGTGCCTGCTCTAACACAGTTTAACGAATTCCCAGTAGTAGATCAGTACCATAACCCGGCATAGTTCCCCCATAGTCCAGCTGGAAGAGGTCCCCCAGCAGCAAACAGACGCAGTCCACTGTCATCGTACGTGTGTGTGTAAATTGCATTGGGATAGTCCTGATCCATAAAGAAATCACGATAGTTCTCATCATGTTTCTGAAAAAGAAGTATGTAGTGTCGTAGAACTGTAAATACATGAATTGTAGGCAATTTAATAACTTCATTTTAATATACATGGTTTTTACAAATGAACCTACACTTTCTTGATGATAGTATAAATGTTTATGCTTATAATGCTGTACAGTACACCAAGAATGACAGCTAAATACAGAGTGTTCTTGTGTATATTTGTTGGAATCTGATATTACAATAAAGAAGGTGCCTTCAGAATGCAATCTTTTGTATGTCATTTGGTAGATGTTGCAATCAAAATAATGCTGCAGGGTAGATATTGCTTGGAAGAACCTGATTCCATTTTATTATTTCAAGGATGGTATGCCATTCCGTAGATGGGGCAGTAAAGGACTGGACACCACATCAAGATCAGGAGCCTGTTTCACAAAGAATTTACGACTAGTTGTGGTCGTAAACGTAAATATGTGACAAAAAGTGTTTCCCAAAATATAATTAAACATACTTGTGTCCAAGAATGAATAGCATCCTCGGGTAATACGCCACAAATGACCAAAAACCCATGACGTCTCAACTACTAACCATAGTCGTATCACTAACAGTTAGCAATCGAACATTCTCTACTTAGTTTACGTCCACAACTAGTCGTAAACTAGACTTACGATGTTTTGTGAAACAGGCCCCTGACTTTTATAAAACACATAGATTTATTGCGATTTTTCTTACATTAACTCTAGGACTTGTAGTTAATAACTAGTTTTATGGATCAGACTATTTGTTTCATTCCGTAAATATTTATTTTATTGTTTAATCCATTTTTTGATATAACCGGACTTGCATTCCGGTAGGACTCGCTTTCCTTTTACACCGGTATAATTATACGTCACTCTCACTTACGCAATACATGAATACTGACAACCGTTTTGTAAAATAAGTATGACACCCACACTCGTTATATAATCTCTATACATGTGTATTATGAAAAACATCCTTTTAACAACAAACCTTAAATCCGTTACTGGGTATTTAATCATTGTATAATTAACTGTTCAACTTACTCCATCCAAACCTATAATAATATAATCTTATCAATCCAGCGATCCATTCATATTCACTAACGCTCGGAATACACCATGCGATGATTATCGATTCTCTAGGCAAATCGCTTGTCTGGTCGAAACTATTGAGCCTAATATTATATTATTATATATTGTTTAAAATTTCTTTGTGGGTGTTTTCAATATCCGATATTGTACACACCTTCAATCCCGGGCACAATAAAAAAAATTCAAAAAAAATGAAAATTTTATATACTATATAATATTATATAGTACAATGTATATACATTTTGGGGAGGTGGGGGGGAAACATATTGTGTCTAGTGCCTGTGCTTTCAATGAAGCGACAACCAAAAACTGGAAGTTGTCGTTACTAAAGGGCACGATATTTGAAACCCAACAAGCGATTTGTTCAGAGAGCCAAACAATATCGTATGGTGTCGTCCTAGCATAATTTTGTTTGTAAACTAATTATTAATGTCTTCAAGACAGGCAGTGAACAGGTTGAGGAATCAAATTCGCTGCCGTACATAAAATATATAAGTAAATAAATCTCTCTCACATTATATATACATGTACATGTATAATAAAGATAAAACGTTCTGTAAACAATGTGTTGGGTGGGGACAAAAGAAGAAAGGGAGTATTCCATGGTATTGGTAACGTCCGTCACGATTGTTTTTCATCATTTTGGTTAGGTAAGACAAAACACTATGTTGTTAGATAATTCAACTGATAGGAAATTCAATTTTCAGTACAAAAAAAAAGAAATCTGATAATATTTGCATTTATTTACATAACAAAGAGAAACAATCGTGACGGACGTGACAAATAC
>JAUTCZ010011237.1:0-13351 GCA_032273805.1 Melanodrymia brightae | reverse complement strand
TATTGGACGTCAGGCGCATGGTTATATTGACACATGGTCACAGAGGAAACACACTGTCGCCGCTTCATGTGCTACTCTTACCAAAAAACAGCAAGGGGTCTTTTATGTGCACTATCCCATAGACAGCATAGCACACACCATAGAATTTGATAAACCAGTTGTGTACCACTGGCTGGAACGGAAAATAGCCCATAAAATGTTTTGAGCTGTGGAGGATCGATCCTCGACCCATTCCGCCACAGGCAGACATTCTACCTCTAGACTACGTCCCGCTCCCTCCTTTCAAAAGCCTACATCTGATTAATACAACTGATATACCTTTATAGAAAGCCTTTCAAAAGCCTACATCTGATTCTGGCTTTGATTCCTGTCGCTGGTAGTCATAGAAATTAGAATCGTAAGTTTCGTTTGTGTATACATCACTGTAAACATTGTTGTAAGGTGCTGAAAAAACAATTCAAGACCATGTTTTAACATCATAAAATAAAAAAGCTATTGTTATTTGGAGGCTAAATAAAAAATAATTGGAATTTATTCTAAGTGAATAATGTCTTAACATAAATTTAACAAATTAAACAAATACATTGACATTCAAAAGAAACCATATCAAGAAAAAGTAAATATACATGTGTACCACAAAATTGATGAACATATTTAGGAATACATGTATGGTATGTATTTCCTAATCACAAAGGTTTGCAGCATTAAACAAGAAACTATGCATTGCAATACATTAACATGATTGCAATACATTAACATGAGAAGTGTGCATTTGTGAAAATCAATGTTTTATAGAGTAACACAAAATGCATAATGTTGTAAGCACATAAATATTAGTTGATGCAAATACCGAGCATCGCAGCAACCAAACAAATATTTGACATATAGGCAAAGATTACTGATGATAGGAAAGAAAGGACTTGGTATAGAAGACAAAACATTGACATGGCCAAAGATAAAGTTTGTTTAACAACACCACTAGAAACACATTGATCCTTAATCAGCGGTTATTGGATGTCAAAAGCACAGTTGTATTTACCCTTGGCTACTCTTCTTCGAATAACAGCAAGGGATCTTTTATGTGCAATTTCCCAGACAGGCTAGCACACACCATGGCCTTTGATAGACCCGTTGTGGATCACTGGTTGGAACGGGACATAACCCAACAGGTGCCCTGAGGATTTATCCTTTGTCCCATCGAGCTGCAGGTGGACTATGCCCCGCTTGATATGGCCAAATGCATATCTCTGCGCAAGGCAGAGTCAAAGGGACAAAGTAGAGATGGCATGTACTCACGAATCATTGTCTACAGAAGAAACCTATTGATGGTCTCATATACCACTTTTTATAAGCAGCAAGAGCTCTTTTAGATAGAACAATATATATCTGTTATCTTGATCATCTGGGATGTTTGATACAGTGACCTATCAGAACATATGTGAATGCTCGACCACTGATTGATTACTTAATCCAAGGAATAAAGTAATGGAATAAATCAATTTTGAATTTTTTTTATCACATACCTCCATTTTCTCCAGCAAGTTTTTCTTTTTTCTCCTCACTTCTCACCATTATAAGCAGGGCTGCTTTACGTAGTGGTATACAGATCAGCAGCAACGTAGCATTGATAAAGTTAGCTATAGTAACTGTTGGATCTCGATAAACATATCCAGCATTGGTCGAGACGATCATCCAGACCAAGAAGCAACCTGCTGTACAGATGCAGCTCACAAGAATCCAGCGCGATTCGTAATAATTATTATCACTGTCCCAGGATAACATAGCAACAACAGCCGTGAGAACGACAATGATTATTACAAATATGAAGGACATCACAAGTCCCGTGTCATAGGTGTTATCAATAGCATGGCAGTACCAGAGGTCATTCAACACCCCGTCAGCTTTCTGAGCAGTAGGCTGCTCAAGTATGAGCCACTCTATTGGGATGATGGCCTGGATGCAGACAAGACCGACAGCACAGAGGAACAGTGCACATGCACTCGTGATGCCCCGGTAACGCTTTCCTTCCCACTCGCTGTCACTGTAACGCCAGTTGTCGACCGCCTTCACTAGCAGACAGGCGAACACGATCATGTAAACAATACCCATAACCAAACGCCGGGCTGCACATGTGATTTCCGATGCTGGTAGAAAGAAGGCAAAGTTGACTCCATAGATGCCCAGGATTCCAAGGATAATGAGGAAGCCAAGGATTGTGGTTCCCCCTCTGATAGGGTAGAAGATAAGCAGGAAGATTAGGATGACAAGAGTCACAAGGATGCCAATGGTGGTCAGGACGGCAACTGCTATAGCCCATACTGGCCAGTCATAAAGCTTTTCGCCGCTCTTGCTGTACAGAAAATAGTTTCGAGGTCCTGTCGTGGTAGAAGGCATAGTCTGCTGCTGTTGTCCACCAGCGTCTGGTTGTGTGCAACCACATTGTGTGTTGTCTGGACATGTCGATGTAAAGCTTTTTAGTAGGGTGGGATTGTTAACTTTCAAGTTAACACCATTCCATACTCCCACCTGTAAAATAACAAAATTAAACGAAAATGAAACACACAAAAATAATAAATGATCTAAAGAAGATTATCCATTTATAAATTGTTTTTCTTCTGCATAAATCGGAAGAAGAAATGTATTCATTTCTGCAAAATGCAATAGATTCTTTTCTAAAAGATGCAAATGTAACTGCATTAACAATTTTTTGGGGATATGAACTGAACTCAATACTTTTAATGTACTCATAACCACCACTATAAAGGAATAAACACTCTCTCCCATCCTACCACACATATTCAGTTGCCAAATTTTTGTTTTTGTCGATTTCTTTTGACAAATTAGTGGAATATATACATAGCCTATTTTAAATAGGAAATGTGCAAGCGTGTGATTTAACATAAAACATGAACTGTCCCGACAACTCTACTAGACAACTATCCTAACGATTATGGACAAATTGATTGCAAATTAAATTGTATGAATTTTAAATTTGAATTACAATTAAGCCATCTACAATCAAACCTGCTATAAAGGTCACCTGTATATAACAACCTCCTGTCTACAAAGGGCACTGTTGATGAGACCCTCTTGTAAACAAACCCACATATTTCAACCTGTATAATGAAGTCCACCTGATTAAACAAAATCAGTGTTTGCAGGTCCCTGGGTTTGACCAAAACATTTTAAGGATTTTTGTTTTGGTTAAAATTTATCGTAATATACTTTACCAACAATCAATATCTCAATAGGTATCTCCATTCCTCATTAACAGCCGCTATACAACCTTTAGGGTTTGTACATACGGCTTTAATTCAAACAATTCCTCAGTGAAAAAAATTATTATTATCAATTTTCATTCATTGATAAACGATATTCAATTAATTGTTAACATAGCAAGCAGTACTTACCTGGTCTTTAAATGTCAAGAGTGACGTTGTGTTCACTTCAATCATCCACACGTAGTAGCCAATATCCCAGAATCTGTGAGCATTGAAATTAAAAGTGAAGTCTTCTCTATTCGCGATTCCAATATCAATTTTCATATTTGGCCAGGTTGTAGCCAATACATTGTTCAGTATAGCATCTCTGGCATTTGGAGCAGTTAGACAGTCTTGAACCGACAGAGCAGCACACTCTCTTGTCTTGTACAAATTTAGCTCATTTCCCAAGGCATAAACAGCTGCAATCGTTGGCAGAATATATGGATTTTGTAGGACATCGGCGGCAGCAATGGTTGCATTTTTGGTGCATTCTTTCTGAAATTCTGTGAGTGGAATTGTGGCATCTTCCAGCCTGCACTTGTGTACTCTTTGGTAGTACTCTTCAAACCATACTTCTGTAATGTTCTGATCAGGAAGTATACTGCCAGGGTTGTAATCAAGCCTGGCTACATAATCCTTGAAGTTTTTCACGTCTGCTTCACGCACACTGAGTGCAAGTCCTTTAAAGTAATAACCAGATGGGAAATCCCATGAACTAACATAAAAGCCAGACACGTCAGTAAAGACCCACAGAAACTTATCAAGTACATTAAGATTCTTGGCAGCTTTAAGAATCCTCATCGTGTCTTCTTTGGTCGTGAAGAGAACAACTACCCGTGACCCAACAGCATCGACAAGAGACTGGATGGCTTGTGTGAAATCCTGATCATTCGGGTTCATAGGTAGATTGTATGTGGATCGTAGACAGGTTTTTTCATCAGACAATTTCACAAACTCTTGTTGTCCACTCTTATCAAACTGCCAGTAAGATTCTATACCAACAACATAGTCCCATTTTGCTAGTTTAAAAACGTCTGCTAAAACTTTGAGAAGTTGTCCACGGGGAGATACGGTTTTGGCAAGATACGGGTATGCCGCGGTGTTATTAAACCTCAGTGAATGAGCACTTGGAGAGATGTAAGTGACTTTCAATGGGTCAAGGACTCTGGAAGCTGCAATTGTATTGCGATCATTCATGACAATAACTCCTCCAATATTAGAGAGTTCTACTTCGTTTTGCTTGCTGAATGTCTCGGTGCAGAGCCCTCGGCCTGCCATCAGGTTCCACAGATCCTGATCGATACGCAGACTGTTGGAACACGTGTCAATAGCTACAGCCCGGAGGTTTCTGAAAGGGGGAAGACTGAATGTGTACCAAAAAGCAAGGAATTGTTGAAATCCTTCTTTCAGTTTCAGGTCTCCACACCTGTATGGATCGAGTCCTTGCTCGTGTATGTCAAACACACCGATAATCGTGAGGGGTTTCTCATTAGTGGCTGACTGAGGTCCTAATATGGAGTAACGTGACCCACGGTTGTTTCGGATTTGGGGACACTCTGTACACGCATCTTCTCTGTTACAGCTGCTGTCCCAGTTTGGTATATAATTTGGGACATCAATTTTTCCAGAACTCGAGAAGGTACCAATCTGAAAAATAGCAAAAGTCAATTAACTATAGAAGACTAAATTCCACCAGTTTACTGATGACTTAGAAAATAAAGATAAAAATATATAAATAAACACATTATTTTATCTCCAAGTGTGCAAAACATTTATAACAAACTATTATAACATTCAAAATCTTATCTCTGTACAAGGCATTTGATGTGGTTTCTACAAAGTTGCAATAGCAAACTTCAAAATTTACTTTCATATGATACAACTGAGATATCATACAAAATACTGTGTGATCTATCGAAGCTATATTCGGTCTAATATCCAGCACTCAGTCTAAGCTAGTATATTTGATCAGTTACTGTATCACATGGGTAGTTTAGATTAAAGTATACTGTTAACTTCGCTTAGAATTCATATTATTTTATTAAACTATACAATATTACTGATAGTCATCCAAACATATTACAGTTAAACATAAAAATAGATTTTTTACAAAAATATTTAAGTAAAAAAGTATTTTCTCTCTTGAAGTTGCATCATAAATACATTACTAGTTTTTAACAAATGTTTGATAATTTTTTTGAAAAGTATTTTATTGCCAAAAGATAGTGTTTCATTTGTTTAGCAACAACAAATATTTGTAAAATGACTAAAAAATTATTTCCCGAATACACATGTAATTACCTCTTTGTAAATATATCCTGGCTTGTTTTCTATTGGCCTGTAAACGAGTGAATAGAAGTTGTAGCCCTTGCTTCCTTCCCGGCTGTACTTAAAGCGATCCTCAGCAGGGGTCATCAGGTTGGAGAAGCTGAATTTCTCTCTGGTCGGGTCTATGAACGAGACATTCTGCATGTGTTTAAGCACCAGGCTCCGACGATCAACCCTTTTCTTGTACGTCTCACAAACCGTTAGATAATCTTCTCCGCACACCTCTGTGATGGCTTTATCAATGGCAAAGGCTGCAGCATAGACAGAGTTAATGACGTGTAGTATACCAGGATCCTGTTTGTAACGGATACTTCTAACCAGTATCTTGGGATCTAACTGACACTGTTTGGTGTACTGGCCACCAGACTTGGTCAAATAGCAGTCATGAATGTTTTCATAGTACTCATTGAACCACGGATTCTCTTGTGCGTTAGCAGGAGTTTTGCCTTCTAAGTATATATCAAAAGCATCAATGTTTTTAGTCTGAAGTTTCAAAGTGACAGAGCCTAAAGCAATGTCTTCTACTCCAACGATAGCATCCTCATTGTTAGCCCAAGTTTCTGATCCAAGGAAGCGGAACTTTCCTTTAGCATTATCATTTCTATTAATAGCTTTCAGGAAAGCATTGATATACCTAGTGCCTGCAAAAACTACAACGGTGTTTGCCAGTGGTTTCTGCATCAGTCCTGTGATGACATCATTACTACTTTCAATGGATACTGTACCATTGTCTGGAAACAAGACCATCTGGGCCACGCAGATTCTGTATTGAGATGCAATTCTTCGAAATGCTTTAGCTGCGAACTGTCCATAATTGGTCAGAGTGTAAACAACTTGCACATACCGGAGATCATGTTTGTTCAGAAAGCTGACCATACCTCGTACTTGGTGATCATCAGCGGGAACCGTTCGATAGAAGTATGGGTACCTGAACTGATCTTTCAACTGAGTGGATGTAGCTGCATAACTAATTTGTGGAATTTCTAAATCTTTGAGTATCCGTGCCAAATAAATAGATTGATCACTTGCATATGCACCAACATAGACATCAATATCTTCTGGGTCAATTGTTTCTGCATTCCGCACCAATGTCGCTAATTTGTTGTGTACGTTGGAAACGAGATAGCCTGTTCTGATGGCACTTTCACAAGAGTCCAGCCCCACTCCACCCAGTCGAGTTCCTCTTAAAATATTCTTGAACATTCCTTCTTTGTTGTTTACTTGACCAAGAGCATAGTTGAATGCCTCAATAAGTTGAAATCCATGCAGTATGTTGATACCTCCACATGTGAATGGGTTCAAGCTTTTCTGGTGGACATCAAATAATCCTTAAAGAAAAGAAAACTATTGTAATATCGTAAACACTTACTGCTTGGTATGAGCCATGTTGAACAGGGATGCCTATAGATTTGAGTAAACACAAATTATGCTATTTATTTTTACAGTTAAAATATTTATTGTATTAATCGCATAAAGAATTATTCAACGGAAAGATGTTTTGCTATGCTAAACTATTTTTTTATTGCCAAAACTATGGCACCTATTAAAACATTTGTAACTTTTATTCTGAATCGATGTGCATACATTATCAGACACATCAGAGGAGGGGAGCTTTGGATGTTAAGACCCCTACAACCCCCATCCCTGCCCTTCCCCATTTTACAAATTTTCCTCTTTTTTCTATAATTATAAAAGCATTTTTTACAGATTTATTTTTCATAATCCACAGTGAAGTACTCACAACAATTATGAACAAATTGCATCTCTTCACAAGATCAAGAAACAAAGGTAGACGATATGCACCCATGAATTGCATATGTCATCAGCACAGCTTTTAATTCTTTTGATCACAACAATACCAAAAGCCCAATTGCATTTAAAGAGTGCAGGATGCCTGGATAAATCTGAGCCACTTCGTGCCAAGTGTAGTAAGAGTACAAACCTCCTAGAAGGATATCTCCAGGAACGTATGAGAAGTTGAGACCCTGCTGAATGCACTGAAGACAGCCCGCACTGCAACTCGACTTGACAGCGGTGTAGTAGTCACCAATGTCCTTAGTAATCTGTATGGTTGCACCAGCATAGCTGCCAACCTGAAATACAAAATTACAATCATCATAATGTATACAGTCAACTCATATTTTCATGCTGGTTTGAGAAAAGGTTGAGCATTTGAGTGGTTCCAGACATTGTGGAAGTATTGACAGTTTAAAGAAAATATTCACTGCTGCACCAGCATTGTGTTCAATAGGGTGAGCGCTCACAGTCACTGACTAGACCAGTGTTTGCATCTAAAATTAAATGAATGTGATATGATAGTACATGATCGGTACCAGTCAAATTGTTTGCGAGTGCTCGCCCTATTGAACACAAGACAGGTTGTGAGGAAGAAAAGAGAAAGGAAAATTCAGTTAGGCTTATGTAAAGAGATAATGGTAAATCTTTAGGCTTCTACACACCATCAAGTGTAAATCATTTTGTCTTCTACACCACACCCATACTGGTGATTCACAATAAATATTGGCAGATATACACTTTTTCAATGATAAGATACAAATTAACTGGTATATTTAACCGAGTCAGAATGGTAATTTGTTCAGAGAACATAATTAATTTTCAAAATATTTTTTAAACAACATTAGTAAATAAATATATCCACATGTATATTAATCTAGATTTCAAATAAATATGAAAAACTGATGTACTTACTGTCTGGTATTGGGTGCCATTATGTCTAATGATGTCGTAGTCAGCATTGAACTCGCGATCACGGAACTCAAAGGTATTTGAAGCTGCATCAACAAAGGAAACTTTGTTGAGGTTCTGCAGAATAACCGTTTCAACATTGTCAGCTTTCTGGAAGTCTGGACAAAGCCCATCGTACGTTTCTCCACAAAACTGTCTCAACGTCTTGTCCAGAGCATCCACAACTGCATACACAGCATTAATCGTTGGCAATGCAAAATTGCTGACTTGACTAGCTGAAAAGTCTCGAAGATTTGTTCCACATGCCAAGTTGTAATTGTAATATCCAGGAAGGTTGCATTTAAAAACTGACATGTAATATTTAGCAAAGTATGCATTGTCTACTGGCTTCATGTTGTTGATGTAAGACAGGTAGCCAGCCATAGCAGTCGGTGGTGATTTCAGCCGCAGGGCAAGCATGTTTGTACCAGCATTTCCTGCATTGGTCATGATAGCTGGAAAGGGATCTGGTGAAATCAGTATAAGATTATTGACATCTACAGCTTTCTTGGTATCAATAAATTTTACCATGTTAGTATATTAGAGATACATGACAACCACATTGGAAGCACTGGTGGTTAGAGCCTGTATGATCTGAGAAACAGTGTTGGTGGCTGAAACGACATGGGTCTGAATAACACAAATACCTTCCTGTTGGGCGGCTGCCTTCAGATTTGTTACACCCCCTCGTCCAAAATCATTCTCTCCACGAACAACATGAATATACAGAAAGTTGAGCGATTTGGCCAGTTTTACCATTGCCATAGCAATAGTATCATCACCCTGGATAGTCCTATAAAAGGAAGGGTTACTTTTCAGGGTAGTGGATGTTGCAAACGGACTGACAACAGGAACGTTGATTTGCTGCAGAAAACGTCCTGCCTCTGCAGAACTGGCACTGTTGTCCGTCACCCATGCAGCAACTCTTCTTGGAAATAGCCTGCTGGTGTCAAGCCCCATCATTTTCATTGCCTTTGCAACCAGTCCAGAATAGAAAGCACTCAAAATGCCATAAGATCGATGTGGATTATTACAGTGATCTTCTATATAACCACCAACGCTGAGGCCATTTAACTTCACAGGAGCAGCACCCGAATTGACCATTGACAATGCATACTGCATTGCAGCGCTGTATTGGAAACCATTTGGTGTTGTGGAACTTCCGCATACAAACGGTCCAGAAGCCCCTCGAGTTGAGATGGCGAATAATCCTCCAACAATGAAATCTCCTGGGATGAACATGCGTGGCTGTGTCTGGTAGATATAGCAGTGGTAGCATGTACCAATGCAGACCGATGGCTTTCCGTAACCGGCCGGGAGTACAACGGTGTTCGTGTTGAAATCCGCGTTTATCGACATAGTACTGGTCAGGTATGCAGCAATCTGAAAAATATAATAACAATTCTTATACAAAGTGAAATTAACCCAGCTATCAATGGTTTATTAACATTCACTAGCTTTGCATTTCAGACATTTAAATTTGTATCTTCTAATATCACCCATTTGTAGGGGAATTATTATTTTTAATTTAATTAAAGGCAATGAACTGAGAACATGGCAATATTGGGTAGAAAACTTACTAATTAAAATGTTAATTTCTATTGAATTATAATTAAAAATGTCTTTTTTCAAACATGTCGTGTCGTTTTTCATAGCTTCATAAACAAACGATTTAATGGATCGCTAACCCTAAATGGTTTTTTCTCAAAATGAATAAATAATAATAAAAATATTTTTTGTCCCTATATCTAATAATGAAATAAATGTATAAAGTTAAATACTAGTGAACAAACCTTTGAATATCCACCATTTTTAATACTGTAAATGTTGAAATCCTGTGTTCCTTCACCATCTTTAACCTCAAAGGAATTGGAGGAGCCTGCTTCGACATAGTTGAGTTGTATATTCCTTATGTTGTTAAGAAGTTTCTCATTGAATTCAAATGACGAACGTGCCTTGCTACAAAGGCCACTATAGTCACTGCCACAGACATCTATTAGAGTTTGATGAAGAGCATATGCCGCGGAATAGACAGATGAAATCAGTGGTGCTGTGTATTGGGAGATCCACAATTTGGAAGAAACTGATGGTCCTGGAGGATCGCAAGGCTTTTGATAATGTTTCTTACTTCCAGCGTTCAAGTAGCATTGAAATTCAGTCTCATACCAGATTGAAAAGATGTGATCTTGTTGTATTTTGTCAAGAGTGTTAAAAGTTTCATCAAGATATTTGATAAATCCCTGATTTTTTGGGGATTCCATTTGAAAAATAATATGCCCATTAGCTTCAGTTTCATAACCCTGAATGACAGACTGTCGTGTTCCCCACGGATCAGCTCCGAGCAGAGTAAACTCGCCATGGGCATTTTGATCCTTTATTCCCTGCAGGATACTTCTAATGTCCGACTTAAAACCAAATATTACAACAGCACCAGCGTCATAATTTTTTCTGAGTTGGTTGATAAGTGTGCTGCCATTCATATCAAACTTGTAAATTGCAGCAATGCACAGCTGAGCTTTCTTAGCATGTTCTTGCATGTCCCGCATTGCTTGTTGGCCAAATTCATCATCTCGAACTATCATCTGAAAATATGTCCAACCCATCTTCTTCAAAAAGTTTACGATTGCTAGCACCTGCCTTCTGTCTGATGGGATGGCCCGATTGAAGTAGGGATATAGATTTCTCTGTGAAAGTTTTGAAGATGTGGCCCCAGATTCAAGTTCAGGAAGTTTATAACTGGAGGTAATCAAAGACGTCTGCTCAATCATATACGATGATGAACTTCCAACAAACATTTTGATCTTGTTTGGGTCAACATATCTCTTCATGGAATCCATGTACAGTCGGTCTCCACTGAGCATGTTGATCAAGGCAGAAGTTACAATCTCAGGACCGTTACAATCATCAATGAAAAGTGCTCCGAGCTTAATATTCTTGAGAGGGTTGCCAGGAAGAACGTTTGAATACCTGCTGAGGGCATATTTGATAGCAATGAGATTCTGATGACCAATCGTATCAGTTCTGCCACAGGCGAATGGTTGATCACCTTGCTTGTACATGTTGGAAATACTACCAAGAAGAATATCACCAGGAACCTGGATGATTTTCACAGGATTGTATGGCAGGATGCAGCTGTTACAGATGTTGTTAGGGCACAAAGATGTGGGTACAAAGTTAATAGTGGCATCTCGTCTCCAGTTGTAGAACACCAGGTTGGCCGTGTCCAGATTCAGCAAGTTGTTTTCAAAGTTACCAATCTGAAACAAATACAATAGATTATCAAGATTCAGCCAGTTGTTTTTAAAGTTGCTGTTGCCAATCATAAACAAGTACAACAGGTTATCAATATAAATTTGAATTCCAGTAAACAAAACATTGATAATCTAATAGCATCATTGTCACAGATGATGTTTGATGCAATATCATGCTATGACCTGTTTCACATGTTTTAATTATTTCAAACACCAAAGAAAAAAAAATGCCAGTGGTGGGGCAGGATATGCTCACCTTTTTCATCACTGCTTCGGTTGCGATTTGTTGTAATGTCTCTTTGAGTCTACCTGATTTAGCTATGTTAATAGTTTCATCATTTAGATTTGATTAAATATCAGAATTGAGATTATGTCCTATACACACATAGGTTACTCTCTTCAAATAACAGCAAGGGGTCTTTTATGTAGAGTTTTCCACAGACAGGATAACACACACCACCACCTTTGGCTGAACTACACCCCACTCCTCATGTTAGAGAACACAGAATTAAGTGCACTGTGAACTCCATTAACATTACTCTCACCTGCTCAAATCTATTGGTCTTATACTGCCATATTCCAAACTTGCTTTCAACTGGGTCACCATTGCCATCGAACTGTATTGTCTGTCCCACCATGTTGGCTATCCCATCTGAAGCCTGGAACGTGTAGCGCACTTTCTTCAAATAGGTGTTGTGAAATTCTAGAGGATCCATATTTCTGAGATTGAGACAAAACGAAGTCTGTCCTACCCGTGTACATTTATCTTCATTTGCCTTTCGCAATGCTTCGGCAAACACATACACTGCCTTGATAGTCGTTTCAACGTAAGGGTGCATAACAAATTTAGTTGGGTCTCCTTTTGGTAGAGACTCGCATTTCTGAGTGTAGTTAACATACGGTATGTCAGTCACACCACTGAACTTGCATTTATTTACCAACATGTACCAGTCTTTGTACCATGGATTCTGTGCAGATGGACTAGCAGCACTGTTTTCAAGATTAACATAATAATCCCGAAACTCAGTTATTAGGTTTGTAGATGGTCTAATCATCATAGATCCCTTTACAGTCCTTCTCTGAGCATATGTCTCCTTCAGGGACAGATCGTTGAATATCCACTGTATTTCTCCGAAGCTTTGGTCTCCTGAAGCCACTGTGTCCATGGCCTGTAACACTAAATCCATTGAAGCAAATGCCCCCCAGACAATTCCTGCCTTAACATCACTCTTGGACAGAGATGAAAACTGTGTTCTATAGTATTCAAGTGATCCAGTCTCTTTTAATGGAAAAGCCTGAACAACGCATGTCTTCTGATCAAAGTTAAAGCGTATAAAATCGTTAAAGAAGTCTAATCCATAATCATCTTCGATGTAAACGATGACAATCTTCTGCCACTGTAATTTCTCAAGCAGGTCACTGATTATCTAAAAGAATAAGGATATACTTTATTAGTCCATGGTTAGTAGGACACATGGGAGATAGAGAATACATGAGAGGCCATGGTTAGTAGGACATGTGGGAGATATAGAGAATACATGAGAGGCCATGGTTAGTAGGACACGTGGGAGATAGAGAATACATGAGAGGCCATTGTTAGTAGGACACGTGGGAGATATAGAGAATACATGAGAGGCCATTGTTAGTAGGACACGTGGGAGATATAGAGAATACATGAGAGGCCATGGTTAGTAGGACACGTGGGAGATATAGAGAATACATGAGAGGCCATTGTTAGTAGGACACGTGGGAGATATAGAGAAT
>JAUTCZ010011126.1:0-13356 GCA_032273805.1 Melanodrymia brightae | reverse complement strand
CTGTAAATGATCACAATCCACCATAATGTGACGCACAGTCCACGTACATCGACAGTGGGGTGTAGTGTCTAAAAACGGCATTGGGTATTTAAAGAGACCGTCCCGACGTTTAAGACGAGTGCCACCGTACGTGCGCATCTTCTTATGCCATTTGTAAGCTATTTCTGGCTAATAGAGCAGTTTAAGACGAGTGCCACAGTACTTGCGCATCTTCTTATGCCATTTGTAAGCTATTTCTGGCTAATAGAGCATAAATTTTCTTCTTATTAAAATTAACATTTACTTACATATTATTACTTACAATATCAATAATGTGTATATCCTATGTGTTTCTGGTCATCCAAATTGTTATAGTAGCTTACTGTGTCCTTTTGTTCAAACTAATTTAGTACGTACTAAATTATTGTAGGACAAAAGTCCAAGTACCATATTAATCTACTTCAAACGCATTGAATATACGTATATTGATATTGTAAGCAATAAAACGAAAGTACATGTTAATTTTAGTAATAAATATGCTGTATTATCCAGAAATATGTTACGAATGGCATCACATGCGTAAGTTCGGTGGCACTCGTCTTTAAAACTAAGATTTACGTAAATATCTTATTGCCTACAATATCAACGTACATCATTTATATCATAATGTGATTGTGTTCATCTAAATGGTTATAGTATAATAATGTTTACTTTTATCTAAAATAATTTGCATCGTACTGTCTGTCTGTCTGTCTGCCTGTCTGTCTGTCTGTCTGTCTGTCTGTCTGTATGCCTGCCTGCCTGCCTGTCTGCCTGCCTGCCTGCCTGCCTGCCTGCCTGCCTGCCTGTCTGTCTGTCTGTCTGTCTGTCTGTCTGTATGCATGTGTGTCTGTCTGTATGTCGGTTCCTCCGTCCATCCGTTTGTCCGTCTGTCTGTCTGTCTGTCTATCTGTCTGTCTATCTGTCTGTCTGTCTGTGTGCCTGTGTATCTCTCTCCTCCTCTCTCTCTCTCCTCCTCCTCTCTCTCTCTCTTGCTCTCTCTCTCTCTTGCTCTCTCTCTCTCTCTCTCTCTCTCTCTCTCTCTCAGTTTTGCTTATTTATATTACCGTGTCATCTCATAAATCGGGAATGATACAAATCCGCAATTCGACAATGTTGAAAGTGTCAGCATTGCCTCACCACCTACGCTCTATACTAATATCTATAGTAACAAGAACGTTAATATAAATCTGATTGACGTCATCGAATCGCTACCCAATATGGCAATATCCATAGTGATTATTAATAGAGTTTGTGTCAGACGAAACAAGTATCGGTATGCATGCATTAGCCTAGATAGAGCAAGGGCTGGCTATACGGGGATACTGATGATATAATTATGGCTTGCGTATAATCAGTACGGCACACGCGCAAGTGTAATAATTTGTTAGAAAACGTTTCTGCATGAAACCGCAGAAAATAATGGATTTTAATAACTGTTTTATCTGTTTACTAACTTGTTCTTCTTTTGTTTCCAAAAAACCCCCCGTTAATTGTCCCCAGATTGTGAACATAGGCAGTAAACAGGATGGGGTGGGGGGTGGGGGGGGGGGGCATATCCACTGCCTTACAAAATAAAATAATAGTAACAATAATATTATGATAACGTATTTTTGGCCAATGATGGTGAAACATTTGATAATCAGCCATTCCGGGGTGTAAAATAGATGTCCTCGTAATAAAACAGGTGGCTATTTAATACAAATTATGTGGTACTAAATTAGATCAGTTATGCAAACATAGCGATGGCTGCATACTTATATATTCCTCAATGAGATTACATTGGAAAATATTGATGGTGGCTGTCTGAGGTGGCTTTATCTATGGCTAGTATATTCAGCAAACCGTACGTACGTCAAATAGACTGCATTACATCAACATGTAACTCGTCATTTTTAACCAATCACATATTTCTTAGTGTAGGCTAACATAATATGTCCATATTTATTACACGTGTGCTTCTTCATATTACATATATTAACTCTGTTATTCTGACTTCTATGGATAATAATCGTATATGATATTTCGGCCAAGGACAGACACTATGTTGATATAATAGAATAATAGAGTCTACCTAATTAGCACAGACACAGCTGTAGGGCTTTAAATACAAGAAAAGCACGGCCACTACTAATTAGGGATACTAACTGAGATATAAATACCTATAGAGCAATATCAAATTATATGAAAGTACATGTATCTGGAAATTGAAACAGGCAGAAATTAAATCGATATTGATGTGTTTTTATTGTTTACGTTTCCAATAATATTATGTACATGTAGTATATTTGACATTTTTAAAGCTATTTTTAGTTGTATCCTTCTTCATTTCGGAAACTCATCTCTCAAAATCATCTTACACATTGCGACAAAACATGTTTACATCCCACGGGTGTCTCACTAACTGCGGTGTAAGAAATAGAATTCAATTAACCACAGAAAATACTGGTTTTCAATAACCGTTTTATCTGTAGCTAGTGTATTCAGCAAACAGTACACACCTACGTAAAATAGACTGCATTACCATCGCAAGACTCTTATCTCTTGAATATTATTGCTGATAAACGGAACATTATCAAAGTATTTTCTAAAAGGGCCTGGAACTAACCAATCATGTTTTTTGAAGACGCTACGTGCCATTTAATTATTCTTCACTCATACAAATATAAACTTATCAGTATTATGTGAAATTGTAAAATGAGATGTACTACGTATAATATCAACTACATAGCTTAAAATTAAACACTTACATATAATATTCACTCCTTCCCCACTGGGAGACATGTATTGCAAATGTTCTACCTAATGTCTTCTTTTATGTTCAATGAGATAACTATCACATTATCCATCGTACCATTAACGTCTATTTTATTCTGCACATTTGTTTTATGTGATACATGAACAAGTTATAATACACCAGAAAGAGATCAATAACTGTTAGATGAGACCAGAGATAAATATGTGTGGCCAGACACATGGTCTAATCAATTATTCAAACTTAGCGCCAAATGTCAAAGTAAATCATAATAACCACACAGTATTAGCATACGCTTATGATTGTCTTTTCTGACATAATGCCGCTTTTTAGGCTGATTGGTACACTTTCCTTTGATCCGACCTTTTAAAAATATAAATAGTTATATGTGCTATTTATAAAGGGAAATATGCTGTCGGGTTTCTTGCGAGACACATCGGTTGCGCTAGTAAACTCATTAACATGTTCGATCAAACCATAATGTTCATATAAATACATGTACATGTTTATTATCCCAGCTGATACTCTAACACATGTGGTAAAAGACCAAATTAAATCCATTTCTATCAATTTTACAAAAATATCACCTGCCTTCAAGACACTGTGGTGGACAGAATCCAGTATCCATTGTCAACAATGTGCACGTGCATAAACTACACCCTCTTCCCTGTCAATAACCGTTCAAAATACAAGGCAGTTCCCAAACAAGATTAACACACCAAAATGTTTCTAAATATGACACTCCAACTGACATATTTCATTTATATACATTATGTTGAGTTGCATATGAGCCGGTTCTAAATCAGTGGTTAGAGCGTCCGCTTGAGGTGTGTGAGGTTGAACCACGCTAGGTGCCAGTTAGAAACGCTGTTCTATTTCTCAGTTCCAAGCAGTTGTTTACTAATAGTATAGGCGATTCCATAGTATTTGTACCGTCCGCAACGATTGTTTTTCATCATTTTGGTTAGTTAAGACAAAACACGATGTTGTTGGAAAATTCTATTGCTATGCATTTCAATTTGCAGTACACAAAAAAACAAATTTGCTAATATTTGCATTTATTTACATAACAAATAGAAACAATCGTTGCGGACGGGACAAACACCATGGAATCGTCCGTATATCAAATTCTATCTAGGATCTGAGAAAACAGATCTATACACGATCCATCATTGCTGATAGAAAACAGCGTTCGTGGATCACTTGTTTGAACATGAAAAAAGCACCGGTTTTCACTGGGCCATCGAGGAGGTTCGATCCTCCAACACTTCAGGTCGTAACTGTACACACCGAGCAAGATTACATGCCTCATTAGTGGCACTGCTGTCCGATAACCTCAGAGTAGTAATATGAGTTTCAGAGTATGTCAATTCAATTCAATTCAATTCATTTATTAGCCAAAGCAATTGCCTATAGGCACAACATAATTTTTACACAATAAATGTACATAGAATTGAGAAAAAACAGCGATATTAAACAAACGTAAAAATGTGCATGTAACTTGCATGGTAGAGTGTATACTATATAATTATTAAGACATTTTGACAAGAAATAAAAGTTAGAATCATTTAGAGAAGTGAAAGAACAATTTAAAGATCGACACAGTTTAAATTAGTTAACAAGTTCTCTACGTTTAGTTGCTTGGTAGAAATATCGACCAATACAAGATTGCACAGTTGAGTTACATTTTGAAGAATTATCAGTTTAAATGCAGATGGTTTTTTTTCCAGTAATACTGTTTGACATATTTAGTACGTAGGTCAAAACTTCTCACTTTTCTCAGCCTTAACATTGAGTTTTATGGCAGACAGTTACCAGGACGGTATTGCTTGAACCTTTGGTGGATAAAAACACTTAAAATGTGTCAATTCAATTAACTAATTAATTAGTTAATTAATTGACACCCAACAGCCGATGTCTTGTTTTTTCTTGCTGGGGTGTCGTTAAACAATAATTTAATAATAATAATAATAACAATTCAATTAGATATTGAGAACAAGTTTTTTTCTGCAATTTCATCATTGTTTGAACCGGATATCGTGCATATAGCTAAATAATACGTTTTAGGGAAAACAAGATGGTCAGATAGCACGCGACGGTTGATAGCCCGCGAAGTATCTATAATAATTATGTGCTAGACAAACGGAAATAAAACTAGATGTTCCTTTTTTCATACGTGTTCCTTGCGCTAACTTTGTTTGAACAATTTATGTATGTGTTAATACAATGTTATTTAGGGATTAATTCGTATCCAATGTATGCAAAATAAACTCAAAGCGATTATTAACGGATCACATTAACTATGATTTATATTGATTTTTTATCATTAATTTTGTCAAGAACGACATACCATAATAATTGTATCCGTGTTGGTTTAAAGAGCTCCTACTGGTTATCACGAAACAAGTGAAAAACAGTTTTAGAATCTCGACTGGTGAAATAATTTTTACATTTCACTGACATTGGCATATATATTCAACTGGCTAACTTGTTGATACTTTCTTTTTAATGTGTTATGTTCTATAATACGTTCAGGTGGAAGTCGATGCTATGACGACATTTGCCTATTTGGCGCCACGTGTCACACTGATGGGTTCAACATTAGCTGCATGTGCAAGTACAACTGCTCAGAAACCATGCACTACCCTGTATGCGGATCGGACAAGACGCTGTACAGAAACAAGTGTGAACTACGTCAGAGGTCATGTGATACACAACAAGAGATCTCCCCTGTTGACATGAACCAATGTCAGTATATACTTAAACATTATATTATTATTAGACCCACACTGATTCGAGCGCAAAGCCCAGCGCGCACGGTGACTAAGTTCCTGAGCATAGTGACACGAATATGACTTTTCTCACTGCACACATTTAGTGCACACAGTGAGGAAGTTTATCAGAAAAATCATCAGCTGCTGTCGCGAGTTGAATTGAAGATGTCATTCCCCGGCCTATCTGACGTCATTGACATTGTATTTGGTTGGTTGTTTTATTTGCTTGACCAACTTCTGTAAGCAATTTGATAGACAGGCGAAACATATCAAGTGCGATACTTTCCTCATTACCATTCTAGGCGGATTTTTCACTAAAATGCTGAAAAAGGAGTGAGAGAAGTGGAATTCATGTCACCATGCTCAATAACTTCACCACCGTGTGCGCCAGACTTTTGAGTGTCACTGGTGATGAGGACATGGTCGCCTTTCGCGAACACATTGTGTCACACTACTCAATCAGTATGCATACCGTCGCAGCTTTGTTTAAAACACATCTGAACTCACCCTTTTTGGGATTAAATGTGTTCATTTGGATAATATATTTTGAGCGTACATGTTATGTGGCATCCGTCTTAGACTACAAAATATATAAGTTTTGTCAATTAACCATTGTAACATTGTTTGCTTAGTCTAATTTATCAATGTTACTCTAAGGACACAAGAAATGTGAGCATATTCCTCACAACAAGTTATTTTAACATACAACTTGCATTATAAATGAATTACATAAATGACTTAACAAGGTAATGTATCAAATTCATAGTGCGGCCCAGAATTAAGATCGACAATTCTATCGAAGAGTTATAAATCCAACAATTTAAGGCACTGTCTGTTTTTATTGTAAAATCGTTCAAATTCATCTGACCTGCGTTCAGAAAACGGGTTTTTGCCCCAAAAAAATAGACCAGTCGTATTGAACTGTAATTATTGACCCCACAGTCGGTTTCACGGTAACTTATTCTACCGTTGATGTTATAAAGATATGTATTACATACCCATTCAATCTTATGATCTAAATGTATCTTTACCTTGCTAATTATGTATAGTGTACACATTTAATTGCATATAATATCAATTACAGGTAAAATGCAGACACCAGGTCGTGGGGAAATATGTCCAGAAGAGGAAGGTAAATCAATCACTGTTTTGTTTTGTTGTTGAGGTTGTTGGGTCTTTTTTGCAGATTTTACATATATATTCTGCCCCTCTACTACCGTCTTGTCTCAAATAGTAAAACAATTCAAAATTATAATGTATAACTTCTCGGTGCAAGAGAATGATAAATCCCCATTTTCAAGGATGTCTGTCAAAAACAAACCACGTACTTTCAATCACTGAGTGTATGAAATATTGTAACATGTTACTAATCAGTTTATTTGACCGAAACCATATCTTGATTAATTTGATTTCGCTGCTTAAGAATTATACTGTTCTATCGAAGAAATTGGGTCCAATGGAATTATGGGTATCATTATCAAGATATGCCACTGAAACCGGTTTAATGTTAAAGATTGGAATGTTAGCTTTCCAGTGATACCCATAACTCCATTGGATCCAATTTCGTCGATAGAACAGTATAATTCTCAAGCAGCGATTTGTAAACCTGTAGAGTAAAATTAATGTAAGAAGAAAAGCCACGTTTTAAGCATAGTTTTAAATGTATTAAAAACGAAATAATTTCTATTCTTTATAGATAGTGTAAAGTTTTTGTTTTAAATGTAGCAGCAGCTACACTACTAAAATAAATATTCTGACAATATTTTACAATAATATTTATAAAGAAAACAACCACAGACCAACTTTCTTTGTCTGCATAACACATCGTCTGTTCTTTTCCAGCCATGGCTTATTGGAGTAAATGGTCGCCCTGGGTCGCTTCCGGTGATGTAGACGTTCGCTTCCGGTCGTGTAACATACGCGGGACTTCACTGGGTAAAATTGCGTCATGCAATGGTCCCAGAGTCGAAGTGAAATCATGTAGTATCCGCGAAGCAGGCACGTGCAAACTATGGAACGGGACTGGCACCAGTAAATTCCAATACCAGTGCGATGGAATAGATTTACTGGATTCACCCAATTCAGGTAAAAAAGCAATGCTCATTGGAGAATGTTTGGACCGTGGTATGATCCATGTGGGTGGGGTCAGGGTTGGAGTGAGGGTAGCGTCAGAGCAGTCTTTAGAATATTTGAGGCCCCCGGGAAAAGTAATGTACTGGGGTCCCCTAACCTTAATTGTATTTTTCAAATTGAATTTCTGGGCCCTTAAAAAAAGTTGCGGAAAAATCAATATAATTTAATCGATATAGATCATTATTATCAATGACCCTTTATCGTTAATTTCGTTTAAAATTGTCTTCGTGTTTTCTCCGAATCCGTTTTTATTGTTTAAACAAGAAAATCCGTATTTTACTCACACCTCTGCGAGTCTCGATAAACCAGGCTCTGTTATCAATCCAATATCGAATATTTGAAATTTATGGAGTCTATTATTTCAGTTATTTCCCATTAATTGCAAAAAATACATCTACAAAGTGACAAATAAGCAATCAAATTGCGAACAGTACACGCATGACTCAGAATAACGAATCTGACATATTCGGATCGAGAAAGTCTTGGTATTGAATTATTCCCATTGGCTTGTTGAAATATATCGTATACTATTTGTAATACAAAACTTATGCACTTAGTAGCTAGATCATCCATCAAATAAACAAATATTATATCGGTTTTTGTTGTTGTACTGCATAGCTCTAGATCTGTACGTTATGGCATTTACTGTAATATTAATGTAACTTAATATACATGATTGTATTTATATAAATGTGTTTTTGTCCTGTCTTCTCCTCCTACACTGCAACCTACACTCAAATTATAAACTGTTAACATCAATTGTATTAAATCGATAAGAATATCATTTGTCTAAAATATATTTTTACTAAGAGATTTTAAACAATCAATTTATTTTATTTTTTGAATAGAGACAAAAGGAATTTGGTTTTAAATTCATCCAGAAATTGACGTTCAAATCAACATTATTATAAATAACTTTATTATGTATCAGTGTGTTAAATAAACACAATGTTACTTTGTCTTTCAGAATTGGTATTTGGAGCTGCAGCTAATGAAGGTGATTATCATTCTGATAATAATAATCTTTACTTTGCATTATGCCATTTAACACATAAATTATTTACACTTACAAATAAATAACGGTATAGACGTGCATTATCACAGATTGCATAAATAAGAATACATGTTATTATTACGATATACTTTACATTTTGTATTTTTTTAAATTGGATATGTATAGTTATGGGGACTAGATGTTATCACACAAATCACACAGTTCGGAAAAAAGTGTATTAATCATTATTCTTGTTATAATAATTCCATTTCCACGACTAGTTATTTTGTCTAATTGGGCGTTCTTATGCTGCAACATGTGTAAGGATTTGACGAATACAATCAATAATGATGTCATTTAAAGATACACTATGGCGTGTAGTTTGCGTCATAGTAATTATTATGATGCACGTGTATTGCATGGATTATATATATTGTATGTCTGTAACTACGTGAACAATAAATATTGTTTGTATCAAATTTGAAACAGAACCAAATATAGGCCTATTGGCCAGTTTTAAGTGGATTGAAAGTTAAATTTAGGTAAAATTAATCAAATTAATAGAGACTATTTAGTTAGTTGTGTCTTATTTACGTGCTTATATCCAATTAAGGTTCAAGCACGTCTGTCATGGTCACGCATTCCAGGTGCCTCGACTGCATGTCCAGGACGGAAAAGTATTTCTTTTTCCTGTTTCAAAATAGACTATTATTAACTAAAAACATTATTTTAATCAAGATGCCTGTTCATTTTATGCAGGTGAATGCACATTCTCGCTATTTGATCTGAAACGAGGAAAGATGGTGTTCTCACAATTCAGTTTAGCTCAAGTCATCTCTAAAGGTCACATTAGAAAATGGTGCGACAAACCGGATCTCTTCATGGTGTTGAGCTCACCACGTCTCATCTGCAAACGTCATCTGCAGGAGGTCTGCAAATCAACACGGAAATGCAAAGGTTCCAAAGTGGCGCGGAAACAACGCAATTTGGGAGATTTTGCGCACAAATGCTGGAAGGACTTCATCTATGGCAGCAAGATTCCTAGTGGACTCTCCGAAATAGACTCGCAGTATTCCTTCATATGTCAGAGGTTCGCGAAGGACAGCAAATATGGAAAGGTGTTTGGCTACAAGGATGCGTATTTTGGTACCATCTTCGACACACAAAACAGGATACCAGTCGCATCGCTGGCTAAAGTGTCATTCCTTAGCGACAATTCTTGGCCACATACGCCATTCATGGTCGAAAGAGGTAACATTGTGTTTCTATTAGTTTGTCTCGTATGCTTCAATCTTTTCTGCATCCATTTACAATTGATCGACGCAAAATAAACTTTATATAATGAACAAATATCATAATATCATAAGCAGTGGTTTGTTCTTGTGCGATAAAGATGTAATACTGTCATCTTAGGCAAACAGATATATGCACCTAAGAGAAGCAACCAACATTTTCAGAACGAAAAGAAGAAAAGGTTTCTATTTTGATAAATTTCATTAATATTAATTAATACAAAATTACATAAACATAACTAATGCATATTACTTAAAATACAGTTTTTATATTAACACTAATAACTAAAGAAATTCTGTCTCTAGTTAATGTTTAATTTAGTTTAAATATTTTGTTCCTTTAGGTTTGGTCGAGAATGTACTCTCCTTCACCTGGTTTTACGAGAAGCAACGCGGAATGGCTACCATGTCAGACATAGCCAAATGCGACCATGACTGGGAATGCATTCTGGGAATGAAGCAGTCACTTCCTGTGGACTATGAAATGTCCGGATACCGCACGGCGCATCTTGTTTGGCCGGAACTCGTCAACGGGCATGTCGATGCGAAGTTATCTACCTTTGCTTTGACGAATTCTGCTCCAATGCACACTTCCCTATACACAGCCTGGAGACAAGGCATACAAGAAATGCGAAACTACGCTCTAAATCGTTGCCATATTCCTACGTCACTGGATCTCTTGAACCGTACTGACCAATCAGAACTGTTCATCGTCTCGGGAGCTGTCCCGTCTTCGGATCCGCCGGAAACTATCGGAAATGACGTCAACGTTCCGTTTTTGTTCTGGACGGCGGCGTGTTGCGTGCGGGAACATGATCGCGTGGAATCGTTTGCTATTTACGCCAGGAATATGATCAACAGTCCTGTTATCGTGGCCCCAGTACTGCAACTAGAAACACTGCTACAGGATATCTACAAGGTGAAGCCACGAGGCTTGCATCTCAAGATATTCCCAGCTAGCGATGGGAAGTGCGGAGAACTTCGAAACGATGTGTCTCGTTCTGTTGATTTGTAATACATGTATACGTTTCATTATTTTTAATACTGTTATTTACAGTGAAGGGTTTACTCGGTATGTATATATACTTATAGTAAAACAACGGGAGGCTGTTTCATTGGTGTGTCATGTGTACTAGATTAGTTTTCTGAGAGAATATAATTATTACACACGGAAAGAAGTTGCATTGTAATATTGTTGATTTTCCTCACCTTTATTGATACATGTGCGTTTCACAGGTTCAGAGCCAGGATTAATTTCAAATTACAAGTGAACATTTTAGGGAGGGTATTAAATTTTGGAATTGGTCAAATGTGCGACGAAATGACCCCAAACACATCACGTCCATTGCTAACGGATACAATGTGACCTGTTGGGCCGCGGAATTGGAGCGGCGGCCATGATCGTTCACGTTTCAGACTGTTTAGCCGAAATATTCCTTTTTTTTCCATATCATTTTCAATATTTCACACGTGCCGCCACCTGAACCTTTTTTTGTCATGGTCCGCGATCCCTGTTTTAATGGAAGCATTAAGCAGATTTGCCTAATGTTTTACTTTTTATATAGATCATGTTCCCAGAGGGTACCAAACGGTTAGGTTGTCCTGCTGTAATGATTTCTGTAAATTGCGATAATTTATATAATTATATACAATGTAGACTATTCGACTCTTGTAAGGTTATCAATGACAAAGACATATTGCGTAAACTATTATATTATAACATACTTATACTCTATAAATAGTTATAATTTTGTATATAATAATTATATTGTTGGTGTGTATATATTTATGAGGTTTGTTGTCAGTGTTTAGCATGTGTAAAGTATACACACACTTATATAACACTCGTCACTTGGTGAATTGAAAATATTACTATTAAAATTAATACATATTATGTTATGTTTGGAGTGACATTATATACGTATGTACATGCATACTGTTTTGCTATACTCTGTTTTTTTCGTCGTGCACTTTTCAGAATGTGAACTGTTTTGTTTAGATAGATTGTCTGTGACTACTTAATTAAAGCAGTGAGACAAATTCACCGCGGTATATATAAAGCATAGTTTAACAAATTGCAGCTGACTGAAAATACATGTATTCTTTACGGACTTCGACTTCTTTTACACATGAGTAAAATGAATAGAAGTCAGCAGTAATCCAGGTCCAAAACAGTGTTTAACGCACTCTGGCCTATATACCTAGGATTCTTAGTCCGAACCAGAATTGCATAAATTATATAGTTTTATTTCGTTTTTACTTACAGTAACTCAAGGACTTGCGGGTAATATTTCGATTTGTGGATCAGGCTATTTGTTTCATTCCGTAAATATCCATTTCATTATTTAACCCATTTTGTTATGACATTACCGGACTTGCGTTCCTGTCGGCATTCCTTTTACACCGGCTTTGGTGATAAAGTGGACAGTTACAACTGCATGGTCTCGCCTGGACAACTGGAGTTTCTCATGCAATTCCGTATACCATGCGGCCACAAATTGTTATCTCTTCGAGCTATGTAAATGCATTATTTCCGTTTTGGGGGTCTGTGCTAGCAACCTTGTGTCGTTCTCTTTTCTGTTTTGCTGTTAAAAATGTAAATTTTACAATTGTAAATGCAAGTATGTAGGCAGAATTCTGAGTAATTTAAGCTATGCCCGTTGATAGAAAGAACCCAACCGTTAGTAACATGATATATACATATTATGTATATGTACATAAAGTCTGCATGGTAACATTTCATAGTTTGCTAAACGTTCAGTGGGATATATAATAATTATTATATAATCAACGGTCCTACAAACTAGAATGCAAATTAAGTGTTCTTTAGTGTAGTTTACCTGAGTGTAATTACTATGCGGTCTAGTGGTTAGCGCACTCTATTGAGATGTGAGAAAGTGCAGGATCGGTCATCATCACCCACAAACAAGAGCGACACGTTGTTTTATGTCAGACATTAGTACAGTAACGATAGTGTGGTGGAAACGATTGTAGCAAATTGGTTTGGCTAATTCATCTGAATTGAGCTGCAAATGTCAAAAAAATAGCTGCCTTGCATTCAATAGCGCGAGCGTTCTATTACCGGTTTTACAAAACGTTTTGACACCGATGTTTGCATCTAATACAAATTAATGTGATATGATAGTACAGATTATAGCAAACGCTTTGACACCGATGTTTGCATCTAATATAAATTAATGTTATATGATAGTACACGATCGGTACAAGTCAAATTGTTTTGTGTCGGTAGCAAAACGCTCGCGCTATTGAATGCAAGGCAGCCCTTCGTTCAATAGCGCGGGCGTTCTGCTATCGATACAAACAATTTGACTGGTACGCATCGTGTACTATCACATCACATTCATTTAATGTAGATGCAAACACCGGTGT